>BJCO01007440.1:0-12126 GCA_018326465.1 Flaveria floridana
CCCCCCCTTTTTCTCATTCCAATCATTCTTTTATCTTTAGTCACTCCCACCCCCCCCTACTCACCATTATCAACCACCGGCCACCACCACCGCCACTAATCACCACCTGCCACTAGGCCCACTACCACCGACCATCACAACCACTGCCACCAACCACCACAGCCAACACCACCGGCCACATCACCAATTACCATCGGCCACGGCCAACACCACAACCACCTCCATCGACCACCACCACCGCCACCAGGAGCCACCACCACCACCACCACCATAACTACTTTTACATTTCATTCCTTTGTTTGTACCTACCTAACAAACAACATAGAGTAATGATTCATTCCATTCCTAAAAGATAACCAAACAGGATAATAAAATGTAATAATTCATTCCATTCTTTCATCCCTTTTATTCCCTCCTTTATTCCATTCATTCATCCATACATTTCATTAACCCATACCAAACAGATCTTAACATTTATCCTCCGAAGTAAGATCGCACATTTATCATTAATTTTTTTTAAATGAATTAAAGTCCGTTTAACTCATTTATCTGAACAAAGTGGATTTAAACCCGATATGGGGTTATGGTTCAAACCTAGTTATAGTCCAAAAACCATGAAATGAATACTGAGGTTCATCTTAACGTGAAAGAACCTGTATCAGTTGACTCAAAAGGACCTAAAAACTTTATCCATTATTTATTATAGGTTCAAAACATACAACAGACACCAAGGAATCAAGGGGGTGACAGACAGTTACACTGTGGCCTATGATCAAAATACAAAAGAAAGAGTTACACTTTACAAACTAATTTATAGCATATGCCCCATTCAGTGTAAATAACCATAGAGTTCCAAAAAGCAAGTGCAAAGTGTCCATGGGTTCATTTCGTCTGTTGTTGGGGCGACTAGAGCCACTCTGAAGTATCTAAATGGGAGTAGAGCATTTGGACCCGTAATGGCCCATGAAGCAAATTGTCCTGGCTTGCTTAGCGTTTGGTCGTTCTCGTGTACTCGCAAGTTTGTCCAATTTTTACCGTCAGATGAGCCCTGCAAGTTGATATATATTTACATCAGTTGACATTTCATATAACCTACTCAAAAAGAGAGCATATTGGGAGTTGAAGTCTGAAGAAATAAACAACGAGTCTTTTCAGGCATAAAAAGAGTTTGGATAAGCCAGATTGCACAAAGTAGAAGCAAACTTCACACGCCTTCCGATATTGGAATGGGCCTATAAATTTGGAAGTTGAAAACCAGTGTACAGTTTATTGTCAATTTTAGCAACCAAGTTACATTTTACGGCTAGCAAAGAATTAAATGTTCAACTAGCAGGTCAATTTTTTGTTGATTTCTCATATATTAATAACATGCCATCTTATTTGTCATTTTCTTTGGTAATAATGAGAACACGCAAGAGAGAACTCACGAGACCCCACCAACGCGCTGCTAACCACTTAACTAGTGGGTAAAGCACAGCTTACGCTGGACAGGTAATGGAGTTGGCAGAAAACCAAATTTAAACCGCTAGAGGGGAATTGGACAGTTACCACGACACTACTCTTGAAGGTTCATATTTGTCATTTTAGTGTATTAATATGCGGGCACTGATTATTTGACAATTGATATATATATATATACACACATGTTTTAAACATAAATTCATCCAACCTTGTAATCAAAATTATTTATTTTTTCACATAAGAAACTTTTGAATATGTGGCATCTGACGTGGTAGAGTGGCATCAACCAGTGCCACGTCAACAATTTAAAGGCAAAATCAGTTCAGGCAATTGCTAAAACTTATAATCAAAATTTTTCTTGGTTTCTATTCTACCTAATCTCAAGTTAAATGTGAAAAATGGGGAAAACTTTGAAGTTTATTTATATTTAGTGCAGTTTTCCCTTTATATAACTGAAGATTGTATGGATGTACCTGAAAATTCCAATATCTCATGAAAGTTTTTGATCCATCTTGTCTCAATGTGTAATAGTTGCACATGAGCTGTTTCAAATCAAAAAATAGACGTATGATATTTGTATATAACTGACCCTTCTATTAAGAATGATATTTTTTTCAGGAAATATGGATTAAACCTGGTGATCAATGCCAAGGTCAACCATCCACCATGAACAGTTCTTCCCATCCTCGATACGGGGCCCAGCAAAAGACGTTCCCTGTTTCAAATATAATTAACACACGATTTGATAAATGAAATCAATATTATATCACTGTAATTATGCCATACCTGGTAAGTTCTTGAGGCCAAGACTTTAGGATCTGTGTATCTTGAAATAGGATTGCTAGCCATGATGCTAACTTTCTGAAAAAAACAATCAAGAAAAACAAAATTAATTCTTTTTTTCTTTTTATTTAGTCTTTTATTTTTTACTAATGATAATAAAAATAAAAAAGAAACTACCTTAGCTAAAACAGGATTAACCCATTGGTGTTTGCCATATGATGTGCCTATATGATACAGAACTCCATTGCTATCTCCATCGCGTATGTATTGAAGCTCCTTAAAACTTGATTTCCTATGTTGGAACCTTACAAATTGGAGAAAGAGATAAAAAGTGTCTTAATACAAAAATAAATATAATATAACGGTTGAGAAAAGGTATAAAAATAAAATAGAGAAAAGTTTATATTGCTATAATCTTATGGGATCAATCATGAATATGCACACGTGTTATAAAGATAAAGTGCTTGTTACTTTCAAACATACTTTGGATGACTTCCTGAAGGTGGAAAACCAGCTTCCAAGAACGTGATTGCCTCTTTCACCTGATAAAATGATCATATCAAAAGTTAGGATAGTGACTAAAAATAACCATAGTTATTTGCATGCTCCCTCCTTCCAATGTAACTGCTATCATTCGAATGTTTTGATAAATGATAAAATAGGAAGAATTTTGGTCTTAATAGTATAAACGGTAATTTTGTAACGATTATGAAGGGCAAATAGGTAGCATGAAATTTGGGCAACAACAGAGAGACAAATAAGTGTAATATTACTGGGAGGGGGCAATTTCACTTGTTTATATTAAAACATGCCAACTTTTGTTGCATCTTATTGACAACGTGTCAAACTAGTTAAAAATTTAGCTAAATGAAAGTAATCAAACGGATCGAAAGGTTTAAAAGCTGCCCAAAGTACAGTTGATGTTTGTAACCACCAAATTTGAGGGATTCAAACAATGAATATCATAAAGGAAAAGTGTCTGTATTCATATTTTATATATTAATTACTTATGAAATCCAAAAAAATGGACAAAAAAGTGTTGGCAGGTAAATCCAGCCCGCTTTGACCCATAATCCAAAACTGTAAATAGCGCAAGATTAGCAACTTACCAAATGATAAAAAGTACGGATTTTCAAGCTCAGATTGGTATTCGCCATCTGAAATCACAACATTAGGTGTTAACAGTTTTAGGACAATAATTCCATTGGCATCACCAAACAAAATATATAAACAACAAAAAAATATATATCCAGAATTTTTTATTTTTTATTTTTGAAAAAACTCAATATCATCATTTGTTGCACGTACCTTCTTTAGCAAGAACAATGGTAACAATGAAAACCGCACGAGTGGTAGCAAGACATTTAGTGACTGAATCCTAGTACCAAAAAGATCTTCGGGTGTCATATTTGAAAGCATATTGTCTACCGTTTCCCAATTAGATAACTCATTTGATTGCAAACCCCACATTAAAATGGCATTAAGAACTCTTTCCTCAGAAGTAACCGTCAGATCTTGATGCTGCAAAATACATGTTTCACTATAAAGACATGTTCATTTCTCAAACACAAGAGAAGTAGCCCACAGTCTTTATTAACACTAAGTGATCCCTAAAGTTTGAAGCTTTTTTACATAACAACCTGTATTAACTTGTTTATGACAATATTGTATACCTAATTAAGATAATTATGTGTTTGAGTGTCTTGTGAACAGGAGTAAAACGCATAAAAATTAGGTACAAACAAAGGATAAAAGTTAATTTTATTTTACTATAATAAAATCAGTTTTGCAGCTCATATAGTCGTATGAGGCTAATTATTTGGCTGATACTTCGAAACAGAATCTGTTTATCTAGACACTACGATTACAAACAATTATGGTAAACACATTGGTCACTCTACTTGTACTATGTCATCTTGCTACTGTGGGCCCCAAGCCATTCAACAAGTTGACATAGAACAACTATTGTAACCCACATTTATTTAAACATGAAAAATAGAAAAGTTGAAACTTAGAAGTTAGAACCCACCTGTAAAATGTTAGAGAAAGTTGATTCATCTAGCAAGACGAAGTCGGAACTAGCCGTTGTACAATAATCAAAATGCATTGTAAATATCCTTTCACATGTTTCTTCTATAATCTTACACGACGGGATGGAGGGGATCACTTGAAGAATTAAGCATACCGAGCCCTGCAAGAAAGTATAACAATTAGATATAACTTCAAAAACTCAATTACTTGGCCAAAGTGTCTTCTGCCTTGTCCATTTAAACTTGTGCATAATACAAAAATTTTGTTGTTGTAACACCTTCATCCACTAGTTGAATTCCATCCTGCATATAATATATAGATAAGAGTAATTAATATTAGATAGGTCATCATTATAAAATCCATCTCCTCGTTCTCACAAGTCTGAATCCTTACTTCCTCGTACTTTTAAGTTACACTTCAAAACCACGGTAATCAAACAAATATTAAGATAAAACAACATTAAAGACATTATCTAACATTAAAAAACACAAAAGGGTCATCAAAAACTACCTCTGAAACCCGTTCTAAAAGCATTTTGCAGCAATCTTGATGAAGGAGAGAAATCCCAAATTGATCTGCTAACAAGAGAAGCTCGAGCAACAAGATATTACCATCAACTGTATCTTCCAAATCAAGTCCACCATTATAGAAGTAATCCATCATAATTTTGAAGGCTTTGGGTGGTACATCTTTTAAGCAAACTTCTGAAGAAACACTCTCACTCATTCCGTTTGTAAACATCTGTAATCGATTAATGTCTTAGATAATGAGAGCAAAAGTAGATTAAAACCATATGTGAGACTTATCTACAAGGCCATGACCTTCAATCCTAATAGACAAGGTGTTTAATTTTTTTTTCCTAATTTTAGCAACCAACTATTTTTTTCCTGATTCCATTTGGTGTTTATATAAAGTTAGTTGCTAAACTCAAGACAAAGTATTAAGTTTTGTGCAATTTGCCCATTCAAAAACTCTATAACCATTAAATCTCGAACTAAATAAAAACAAATAAGGTGTTCTCACCTTCATATATGGTAAACTCCATAAACCAAGAATAACTTTGTGAGACCTATCAACAAGACCATGACCTTCAATGCTAATATCGACATCACCAAACACACCCGTTTTGTGAAATTGTTCAAGCTTTTGCACATTCAGAGGAAGTTGTAAAGGAAAGGTGGGCCCACCACAATGGGGCTGAGAATTGGGGTGTGATATCTCAACATTCTTGCCAGAATCAAACAACTTTTTGTTGAGTTTGAATCGGTCAATAGTATTCTCACATTGTTTTACCAATGAAGTTGCTCCAAATCGTATGCTTAGATCCCTCAGGGACCCTAATAGTGACTCTGGAATCTGCAAATAGACATAAGAATCATTAGAATTTAAGGGGGTGTTTTTGTATGCGTTTTAGAAGTTAGTATGTGATACTGAATGACTAGATGTGCTTTTTGTTGCTTTAAATCGTAACATAATCATTTTAAAAAAGATTATGTGATATGGAATAATCATAACCAGATGATCAAATGTAACAGAACAGGCTACCAAGACAGCATCTGGAGTCTGGACATGCTTCTAATATTTGAATTTGTGATAATCAGATAATCAGATAGTCAATTGTTTAACTGTTTGGTAAATTCTGGTTATTTAATAATTCAACTGTGAAAAAAACTAAAAGTAATCACTAAACTAACCAGACAATCAGAATAAGCTTCACTGTACCCAAACACTAGAAACTTACTGCATGTGACTTGATTACATCATAATCAGATAATCAGATTTCAAAAGCAATGCCAAACAGGACCACAAAATAAAGAAGTTGAAATAGAAATGAAGATAACTAAAAATTTGGATAAGAAATTACCTGTGTAAAGCCCGTGTAGATAAACCGAAGGTAAGCATGCAAAACAGGATAGGTTACATCCTTAATCAGAATAACATCTTCATCAAACAAACTCAAATTGATATTATCCACTGCTGCAAGGATCACCTTATGAGCAGGCACAGCGCGTTCTTCATCGCCCACAATGAAATACACATCGGACAACTCCCAATTTTCAAGAAAAGTTCCAAGCCCCTGATGATTATCAAAGTTTCCGAATTCATCCCTCAAATCTTCTTCAATATCATCATCCCCCTTATACTCTCCACAATCAACATGCTTCCAAAGTGATATAGGATTTTGTGTTAATGGAAGCACATTAACATTTCTATATCCAACATGTTTATCCCAACTGCTAAGCCCAACATACTGCACGCTACAATTTGGCTTTTCATCAAGCCATTGATAAACAAGATTCTGAAAAGGATACCTGCCTTTCCCAATGCTAATTAAACCGTCACAGATACTTATCCAATAACTTTGGAATGCAGATGAACAACATAGACCTACACCTGCTTCATCAACAGCTGTGATCCCATCTACCTCGATCTTCAGGCGTCGATTTCTGTGACTACCAATGATCACTGTGTAATGTGGACTGTTGTCTCTTTTGTAATGGTAGTGTTGACTACCTAATTGTTCACGAAAAACCACAGTGACATCGTTGTGAGCAAATGCTTCGAATGCAACACAACCTCGTCCTGCTTCCTTAAACCTTAGATCATCATGCCACGCGCATTCAAACGGTGCAACTGTTAGAAACTTCTTCTGTTTTTTCTCCATTCTCCTCTGCTTCAGTTCTTCAATCTAATGAATGTGTGTATAAGTGTATACACATATATAAACGAGTGCATAAACCAAAAGGAAAATATCTAGGTAGATGATAAAGATTCAAGATTTAAGAAGAACATGAATGATGATAAACAAATATTAAATTCTCATTTGAACTTTTGCAGGAGTCACATATCCACTAAAATAAACAATGTGTGCTCAATTTTTACACATAAAATAGTCAATAAAACAGACAGCCAACTTGCAAAGATTCAAACACTACCACTTTGCAGCAAGATGCTCCTTATCCAAAATTAAAAAATAATAATAATTGGGTTTAAAAAATCTTTGATTCTTTATGAAATGTCACAAGATATGATCAAACAAATCACTGGAATCCCATTTTTATAATCATAAAGAGCAAGCAAGTCGCTTCCAGTTACAACCTACACCACAATCTTTAAAAGCTTTCACCATCAAACACGATAAATATCTTGCATAATAGCCTCAAGTTGAGCTCAAAAGATAACAATAAACGACAATCAATAATGGCAGGCACAAATAATGAAATCTTGAAGAAGCCCCACATCAAGATGGCTGAAATTAAACGAAATTGAAGACCAAAATCCCAAATTATTACCTGATTTGGTGTTCTTACATCAACATCTGAAGAACCCAGAAAGATTAAACCAAATGAATCTTCCCCAAATAGGTGTTGTTAGTTGTGAAATCGAAAAGGGTCGCCGGAAAATCAAGAAAAGGTGGCGATCACGGCGGAGATACGGTGGAGGTGGTAATGATAGATTGACGTGACTTGTTACCTATATAAGATCTGTCTCTTCTTAACTCAGTCGCTCTCTCTCCTCACCGATAAATCTCATCCATCAAATGAAAATCTTGAGAAAACTCTTCAAGAAATCATATTTTTTTGCTCGATTTGGTGAAACAAAGTTTTGGTCCCTCGACTCTTGTTGTTTTCATTTCCATTAACAAATTTGGGTTAAGAAGTTTTAATCAGATAATGTGTATTTGTTAACTATGTTAGTATAATTAAAAGATATGATAATACATAGTATAATTAAAAGATATGATTTAGTTATTGTTGTGTTTGTTTATAACATAATTAGGGTGATATTTTAAAAGTCGTTAACGTAATTATCATGTTGACGGTGTATTCAATGATGCAGGATGGTCATTTGGAATTTTTTAAAGTACTTTCTGTATGATTTTTTTTTTAATTTGATTCTTAGTAAATTCTATGTTAAAATCAAGATGTTTTTGGATGGGATAGAAGAAGAGAGAAAAAAATATTTCATTTAGTGTTATTAATCAATCTAATATAGTATGAAATTATAGAAACAAACATACATTTAAAAACATAAGACAGATTATGAAATAAGCGGTGTTATGCCTTCATAATATCTAGAGGATGATCGGATCGTATCAATGAGAAGACGCATGACCTTTTTAATTTGGAATTTTGATACTAGACATTAATTCATGTTAAACTTACATTTATACAGGGTAAATATATTTACACAAGTATGAATAAGTTATGAAGCTTGCCACTAAACATAGTTTTAACACTTAACAATTCACGTTCAATTAACGTCTTCGCACGTGTATATTATACTTTTTGCTAAACAAATTCTACGTTTTATAGAATAATACATCAAAATTAGCATCTTGTAAAATTTAAACCTCTAATTTAACATGTTATGAGTTATACTATTTACCATCAAAATCTCCTATCTAAACACTTGTGTACGATATAGTTTATATTTTTCTAATTAGAGGTGATTATTTTTAAATTTAAAGTTTAAAGAACTAAGTGTGTTATTTAGAAGGAAAAATAATCCTCATTTTAGAAAATAAATGTTCTAGATTCGTAAATAAAAATAGAAAACTTTAAACTTTAAAAATCAAATGCCTACAGATGCCCTTCATCACATGGGACCGTTTACCAACAAGTTGACATCATCATGTTTCTGTTTAATTATTATTAAAATAGATAGATAATATCAAGTGACTCACAACTGACTCAGAATGATGTGTCATGGGCTTGCAGTCTTTTCATTTCTATGTTACACACTTTACCCTTTTGTTTTTCACATTCGTCATCTTAGGCCCTTCCTACCAAAATCTAGGGTGTGATTATGACAAATTACTTAAAATAGATTAGAAAATGTTTACGTAAAATGGTTAGATTCACACTATCTTCTCCAATCCCATTTTTATATTTACGTTAAAAATGTTATTTTTTTATTATCTTTTTCAATTAAATAATATTTTTTTAGTATCTCTATCACTATATTTTCTCTCTCCTTCATATACAATCATTTTTAAAAAATTTAAAAAATTTATGAGAATTTTATCGTGTTTTTTCAAATATGAGAAACTATTGTACAATCCCCATAAATATTCCCTCTAATTCACTCACAACCACTAACAATCATCGCCTAAAATATAAGGCATACACTCACATTAAAAATTGAGAACCTACTGTGAATGCTCTCACACTAGCTTCTTCATTCTCATTCCCATATTTACACTACAAACACTATTTTTTATATTTTTTTCTTTTAATTAAATAATATTTTTTAATATCTTTATTATTACATTTTCTCTAACCTTCTCTCACAACCACTTTTAAAAATATTAAGAAAAATTATGACGGTTGTACCGTGTTTTCCCAAATATGAGAAATCACGGTACAATCCCTATAAATTTTATTTTTCATTAACTCACAACCATCCCACATAACATATGACACACACTCATATCAATATAGGACACCTACCGAATGCTCTTATACTAGTCTTTAAGAGAATGTTTTATAGGTCGGTTAAACGATGATGCAAGTATAAATGATAATATAAGTAAATTATGATTTGTTCTAAAATTCTCAGATATTAAAAAACATTTGGCTTACCAATATATAGATGTTTGAAAAAGTTTTTCGTTTTTAAAATTGTTGAAAGTTCAAGCAGCACAATATATAAAGTATATAAATTTAAAAATATGATTTAAATTTAATAAGTATGTAGGTTAGCATTAAAAGAAATCCTTATTGCATAACGTTGATCTAACCTATGCACACATATTGCTGTAAACCTTAACATATACTTTAATCTATAACAAATTTAACCTTATAGCTTTGGGCATAAGGCATCATAACCATCAATCAAACAAGAAATTTACATTTTCCAGACATGCATTAGAATATAATTAAGAAGTTAAATGTAGGAAATGATCATATTTTAAATTATATTTATAAAGTGGGTAAAAATTAATTTGAAGTATTTTTATATAAGTGTTTGATGTTAATTTTTTCTAAACTGAGTAAAGATGATATCATATAAGTTTTTAGTTCTTACGAGTCGGGGATCTCTTCGGAAGCGGTTTCTCTATCTCTATAGATAGAGGAAAGACTTGCCCCCACATACCCCTCTCAGACCCTGTTTTTCAGCGGGATACACTGGATATGTTTGTTTGTTTGTCTACTCCTTTTTAAAAGATCCTAGTATGATGATGGAATGGAATCGAAAGCAATCATCGCAACCAAAATTATTACACGTACGAAGGGATATTTCTTCCAAATTTTTATTTATAGTTTTGAAGAATAACTCATCTCGTCCTTGATAGATAACAAAGTAAAAACTGCTTTAGCATCACCTAAGCCAGAGGAGAGAATCGTGTTAATTAGTAGTTTATGGGCATATTAATATTCATATGATAATAATCCAATCAAAAAATCTTCTATCATCATCCACTTACATTTCTAGCATCTTAGAAGCATCATCTTTTCCTTTTTCTACCATATTAACAACACTTGAGTGTATAAAATTTATACACTGGACACTTCTATATAAGTAAGTTTATTAATTGTGACAACTACATCCATTTACTTTAGAGACCACTAATTACGTCAAATAATAAAGGGGTTTTATGGTTTAAATTATAACCCACAATTTCAGCAAAATGAAACAATTTATTTTCTACCATAGATTTATGGTATAGAAATAAATATTCATCACACGTAATTTTAAAGGTTTATAAAATAGAAATAAATTTTCATCACACGTAATTTTAAAAATATCAACACGTCATAAAAATATTTTTTGTATTAAAAAATCACGTTTAATATTTTCTTTCTAAGGGACAGAAATTATGATCAAAGCGGGCCACATATTCAAAAAATATTACCCATACAATTTACGTGTCATTATTTAACGCTTCAGGACAACTTTAGGGGGTTGTTTGTGTCAAATTACTAGCAAGACCTTAGTACTTGGTAGGCTTTATCAATGTTTTAAATATCAAACTAGCCGATCCGACCAGTCCAATCTGGAATCGGAGAGGGGACTAAACCGAGCAGCATCAAATCATCTTGAAGTGGTTTTGACTGGCCGGTTCGTCCCGTTTCAGTGGTCGGAACGGATTTTGTGTTTTATTTCTCTTTTTGGATTTTGAGAGGTTTAGCGAGTGGGTTAAGCGATAAATTGAAGTGTTGGACATATGCTTATTACGGAGTTTTATATATAACTATAAAATACACATATAAATACTTGTATTAAATTATGTATAATTGTACATATAATATAATAGATATATAATTATGATGTCATTCGTTTATTAAATCCGGTCTGACCAGTTTATAAAAACAATGGGTTTTACAAGCGTGTTGTTAATGGGTTTGGTATAATAATTATACATCGAGACATGGATAGAAGTAAGTATATCACAACGAAACAAACAAACAAACAAACAAACAAACCCGGTATATCCCGCTCAAGAGCAGGGTCTGGGAGGGGTAGGTGTAGGCAAGTCTTTCCTCCACCCAGATAGGTGGAGAGACCGCTTCCAAAGAGACCCCCGACTCACTATGAAAAGCCATAACGCTGACGAATCAGTATATAATCAAAGATACGATAAATGATGCAGCACACACCATACAACATACAGTAAAATATCACCAAAAGGAAAAAAATGAACAAGCATGCATCATAGAAGCAGCAAGATTCCTTTAAAAAGGGCAGAAGCGGGCTACATACACAACAAGCCCCGCAAGACGCAATCAAAAAGTCCCTTCTGTAACATCCAAAAGTTCAAAATTTATTTATTTAATTAAAATTAGTGTTCAGTCGCATGCCATACGTGCGAATGAAGCTCAATCGCACGAATGACGGACGTATGGG
>BJCO01007447.1:0-12599 GCA_018326465.1 Flaveria floridana
TTGCATTATCTTCTTGTGAGGCTGAGTTTATAGCTGCAACTGCAGCTGCACAGCAAGCAGTGTGGTTAAAGGGTGTGCTGGAAACCCTGATTGATTCTAATATAGGTCCTATTCTGCTTAATGTTGATAATAAATCAGCTATTCATCTTGTAAAGAATCCAGTTTTTCATGGAAGGTCAAAACATATCGATGTAAGGTATCACTACATAAGAAGCTGTGTTGATAGAGGTCTTGTGATTGTAAGGCACATATGTGGTGAGGAGCAAAAGGCAGATATACTTACTAAAGCCCTTCCTAGGCTGAAATTTGTGGAGATGAAGAAGTTGGTTGGTGTGGGAACTATACAAGAATTAAGGGGGTGAATGTTGGATTAATTCTTTGTATTAGTGTAGTATTAAAGTCTTTGTGTTTAGTTGGTGTTATAAATGTTCAGTCTGTAATGTTTAGGGGCTGAAAATGTAAATGTAAATAGTTAGTTAGATCTAACTAGTATAAGTAAATGTGATTAGTGTGTAATTCATTATCACTTTTAAATAAGAAATCAGTCGATCTTCATGTTCTAATTCAATCAGTTGGTGTTCTAATTCAATCAGTTGATGTTCTAATTCTATCATGATGTGTGTAGTATGGAGCAACAAGGGTGGATGTTGATCTTGATGGCTCATTGTCATATCCAGAGCTTCAACCTGATGTAAAGGAAAATGGTATTTAAGAATGATATATATGACTTGCTGAGTTCACTATGCTCTTCTATTATCTGATTTTCCTTTACTTTGGCTTGCAATTAGCTGATAAGCATTCTCGTTCAAAGCCTCTTAAGATAGACGAGGAGCAACTTCTGCGTGCATTTTATGAGTTCAAAATTCAAGACGTATGTGATGCCTTCAAATTCCCTAGAAAAATACAGGTACTTAATTTTTTTCTTTTACAAAGAAATAATAGAATAGCAGGGATGAGAGAGAGTCTTAATGACACAAGTTTACATTTTGGATTATTTTATTTTTATTTCTTTCATGGTTTGTAGGCAACAGCTCTCATATATTTCAAAAGGTTCTATCTGCAATGGTCAGTAATGGAACATCATCCAAAAGACATCATGTAAAGTTTGATTGAACCTAATTTGCAATCTTTTTTCTTAAGAAGAAAATACATCATGTTTCCTCTTTGTATTTTTTATACTTATATATACATTTAAACAGGTTAACTTGCATATATACGGCCTGTAAAGCAGAAGAAAATCATGTATCAGCTGAAGAGCTTGGTAAGGGGATCGATCAGGATCATCAAGTGATTCTCAATAATGAGATGATTGTCCTTCAGGCATGAAATGACTCACATGACTATTTGTTTTTCATTTATATTTTTCTTGCTCACATTTTAACATAGTTTGCTTCTGTTGCAGTCTCTTGGATTTGATCTTATCGTTTATTCACCCTACCGCTCAATTGACGGTTTTATCAATGATATGGAGGTTGGTCTGCCTATTTATCTGCATCATTTTCCTAAACTACTGGAATGTTTTAATCTTGTAATTGTTTATTTCATTCTGTTTAGCTAATGATTTGTATCTGCTGTTGTCCTACTAGGATTTTATCTACTCAAACGATGGTCAACCTCAGCATCTGAAGGTTTTGTTTACCTCTATTCAACATTGTACCCAAATATGTTTTATTTTTGCCTGATCAGAATGTAACCATGTGGTAGATAAATAGTGTGCTGTTATTCGTATCCTTTGTTGTGGGGTTACCATGCGCAAATTTCTTTACATAAGTTCATGTAGCTATAAATGCTCATTGGATTATTATTTGTGTTTGGTGTAGGATTTACATGAGACAGCTAAGATGGTAGCAGATAAGACAATGCGAACAGAATCAATTCTTTTGTTTTCTCCTGGCCAGGTATTGATAGAAGTCCTATACAGTTCTTTTATTAAACTATTTTAATACAAAATCTTTGAGCTTGGATAGTTTAGCAGGAAGAATTTGAAGTAGTTAAAGATAGTTCAGTTACTCGGAAAAATTAGTTTTCTTCATATGTACTGTTGGATGATTTTAAGCATAGTTCTTGTTTGTTTCTTTTAAAATTACTTAGGATCATATCGTGTCAAAAGAATAACTTTTTCTTTATTTGGGGCTCCCAAGAAACTTGGGATGACATGTAATAAGGATGACTCATGACTGCACAATGTTATTTAGGCAGATGGATGGTAAATGATTTCGTTTGGTCTTTTAAGTTGATAATATCATATGAGTGAGGTAATCCGTAATCTTATCTTATTTAATTATATAGGTAGCTATGTTTAAGGTATATCAGCTGTGTTTACATGCTTGGTAGCTGTGTAGCAGATTCTTTCATGGTATCAAAATGTCAAGTCACTTGCATAGCGGTGACAATTATAACATTTACCTACAAATGGGTCGATTTGAATGATGTTTTATCTCTAATGGGTCACACTGGTTAAGTTGAAAGATTTAACCAAAAAGGAAGCGAGTCAAAAGTCATACAAGGTGTATTAAATTTGCATAAAATATCATACATTATGCTGCAAAAGAGTATTATTTTGTAGTTATTTAGCTTCTCTAATCGTATTTAACACAATTATTTACATTAATTAATTTTGGTGATATGGTGTAGCTGGCGTTGGCTGCTTTGCGTAGAGCAAACGAGGAGTACCCAGTTGTCAACTTCGAAAGGTTTAATTTCTTTTTTGGTATTATTTGTTATGGGTCTAGCTCCACTGAATGTATTAAAGTGTAACTATTTTATTTTCTTCAAATTGTGTTTTATGCAGATACCTGAACAGCATCCTTTCTCGTCAGCATCCAGCACGACCTGTTCCTGAGCTCACAGCATATCTAGATGCTATTGATCAGATGGTAAATATATTAATATAGTTGTTCACATGAGACACATGTACTCTAATAGTATCGTGTAAAAAATTGCAAATTTAGGTAGTAGTTCATTTCATCTCAAGAGAACAATCTCGACCCATGAAATGTTCAAATAGGGTTGTGTTTTTATGTCAAGCAAGTCAAATGGATCAAATAACTTAAAAGGGGATCGGGTCATATGGGTTGAACGGGTAAAACTAGGTGATAGTTGCCCAATGCCCAAGGTCTATTTTTAATGCCTACAGTCTTTTAAATCAAGTGATTAGATTATGGTTATAACAATATTGTTTTTGTAATCATAATTAACACATGAGCTACATATAAAAAGAAGCCAAGAATGGACAAAAGGGTATTTGCAGGTCAACCCACCCCAGTTCATTTCAACCTGGCCTAAAAAAGTGACATGTTTCATCTTGAACCAGTTTCAATGCCCATTACCCAGTCTGAATCTGTTTCCAGTTACTTCACTTAAACATGTCGGTGGATTATATAGGTAAATAACCTTGTTACACCTACTGCTGCGGATATGAAACACATTGATCGGAAGCTAAAATATTGCCGGGATCCAGGATCACATGAAAAGTACTTTCTTGTTCTTTTTTTAAATCTTCCTTGAAATATTGTCTGAGTTTGGCTCCCGGCGAATATCTAAATACCTTCTGATTGTGTATTTAAATCAGGAGCAAGAAAAGAAAGCATAGGTCAAAAGACTAATATCTCCGGGGTAGCTTGTTATCTGGATGGAGTTTCAAATTTTGGGTGCAGAGAAAGGGTTATCGATTTTCCATTATACTACAGAATATGATGCATTTATGTTATTGTTCATTTCTGAAATAGACTATTTAACCATACAGCCAGTAGAAGTCATGCTATAAGTTTATGTCATGTTGCTTAGAAGAAAATGTTATTTTGTTGAAGATACTCCCATTGCTTTGTAATAGTTGTCACCACCGCTACGTAAACAAGTCGAGCCTGACTAAGCTTGTGTTTGGCTTGTTCCGAGCTTCAATCGATGTGTTCATAACTAGACATGTCATCAAACACGCCGCCTCTTTAAAAAATTGAACGATGTTGTAAGTAATTTAAAAAGAAGTATGTATACGTGCTTTGCCTTTTTGTGTGGATTTGTAATGTTAACCGGATTTGAAGTCAAGGACTAGAAGAAATAAAAGATGAAGTCTGAAGTAGTAAATAACATATTTAAAAAGAAAAAGTAAAAACGAGTTAGGAATCTAGCATAGCTATAAGTCCAGATGTTAGGTATTAGACTTAAGAATTTAGATAGGGCACAAAAATCAATACAATACCATGGCTGGGGTTTTAAGAACTTGTTAGTATTTCTAATTGATTTTTAAAACAAGTAATGTGATAGCAATAATAATAACTATGCAGCGGAAACAATTGAACCAAACAACCAATTAAACAAAATAATCAAACTAAACAACACTGTCCTTCGATCAGAACAAGGCAGAAAGCAGCAGCGGCGGTCCAGGGAGGGCAACAGATCTGGTGGCGGTCCCTGGTGGTTTGTGGCTGCTAACAGGGGCTGTTGGTCAATGGCGGCGTCAAACGTGCATCAAACAGCACCAGTGTTGCTATTGTTCTTCTCAGCGGAAACACAAACACAATCACATGAGCATAAAATATACATCAAAGCAGTAAAAGAATACAACAATTGGTTCGATCAACTATTGACCTACGTTCGCAAGCTACGAACCAAGGTTTCTTTTTATTACTTATTAAGACAAAGATTACAAGTACATTAAGTGAGTATTATAATCAAAGACAATTAGGTGTTAACCTAAACCTTAACAAAAATAAGTTAAGATAGATTAGGGTTAGGGCCGCCGCCCCTAACCCCTCTCGGCTGCTTGTCTTCGGCTAGAACAGAGCCTGATCCAAGATGGATCGGAGCCCACGACACAACAGACACTTGACCCATAACTGCTCTGTTCAAATGGACCATAGCTGATGGTTCAAATGGACCATAGCTGATGGTTCAAATGGACCATAGCTGATAGGTTCAAATGGAGAGGTTCAAGTGTTCAACCCTTTCAACCAAATTGATTACATAGTCAGCTCCGCTCTGTTTGATCAACACTACAACTACGGCTTCAAGTCTAAAGCTATGCTTGCAACTAATTTTCAACTTGTTAATTACTTCTTTCCTATTTATATACATACATGTTGATATAGACACGGGAAATTAAATGGCTTAAACTCAATTAATATCCAAATGCAAATGAAAAGCTCTTCTCGTGATAAAATAAAAGTAAATCTCCAAAAGCTTAGTCAACTTTATTCTTGATTTCATCAATGATCTTACATCATACTGTTCTTGAAAAAAAAAACTTTTCCTAAAGTTTTGCTTTCGAACCAAAGCCACCGGGGTCAAAGGGAACGATAAGATCGTCTATTGTTTACAATTAATTTGACCCACCCCGTAGTTCAACTCCAAGGGTTGTTTCACTTAGTTTTGGATCTGTCTCACTCAGCATATTGATTTGTATCACAATTTGAAGAACCAGGGTGGGTGAAACAGTTTAGACCTCTAACCGTCCAATTGATTATATACAACTCAAGTAAATAATTAATTGATTTAAATACCGTAAACAAAAACAGATATATATCTTTAACCATACCAATATCATGCGTTTGGGTAATCCTTAAGACTACAAAAGAGCAAGCATAACACATAAGGAACTCCAGAAACAAACATTATCAATCCATTCGCTACTTGAACAAACCCAGAATTGCAAATGCTACTATGACAAGATGGATGTCAGCCATTTGCAGTCGATTTGAAGTGATAATCATCGATTGAATTGTAAGCTAGCCCCTCATCTACCAGACAATTAAGCGCGGCCCTGTTAAAAACAACAAAAGCCTCATCAACATCATGATTTGATTGTGTGTGTTATATGAACGAAAAAGACCAAGAGACTTACAGTATCTTGTCCAAAGGGATGCCCAGTTGTCTAACAAGTTCTTCTTGGTGTACCCCTGATTCTCTTGCTCTAAAATATACAGAATTCTCTCCAGTTAAAATTTAGTTTCAAGTTTGACCATTAATTCAAGCAACTAGATTTAATCGTGTTTTTATATCAAAAACAAAAAAGAATAAGGCTGATGACTGATAGGAGGTGCTTAGGTAACTTACAAACTACCCGGCAATAGCAAATAATCTAACACCCTTTTGTCGATTCCCTTGAGTCCATCAGCAACATATTGACCAGAAAACTAACAATCAACAAACAAGTAGAATGCAGTTATTTTAAATCAGAAGTAGTGGTGACCAAATAAGCAGGTTGGGCCATGAGTCATAATGGGTGGTAGTGGCGACCATGTAAGCGGGGTGGGTCATGAGTCATAATGAGTGGTTGTGGCGACCAAATAACACATTTATTTATCCTTGTTTTAGATTTTATAAATATTTGTTGTGCTAATTACCCCCTTCCAATTTGAGTAAATTTGTTAGCTTTCTTTCATTAGACCTGTTATAAATTGATAAATTAACCCAAATCAACCCATTTACAAGTAAAAAGGGTCAAAATTGCCACATTCACCTTCTAATGAGCAACTTCGGTTCCATTATAGTTGAAAATAGTCTATTGACTTACTTGATTTGATGGGGCGGTTTGATAGGTTTGTGTCGTAGCAGCTGAACTTGGCATATGAGGTTGATTACTACTGCCAGCTTGTTGTTTCTAACACAGACAAGACATTACACTTGTTACAAACAAATACAGTTAAAATCAACAAGAATTCATTTTTGGTTATTAGTTCTTAATAAGAAGAAATCATGGTGAAGTCATGAAACCTTACCACCAACTTTGTGTTGTAGGAGTGGACATATATGCATTCAACAAAGTGATGTGTGATCTCATCAAAATCAGTCACAGGCCTGCAGTTAAAGTAAAGTGTCATCATAAGGTAAAAATTGGCTGATCACATTGTAAATTAAGGGTGTTAAGAGGTGACATGATCAATGAAGACTTATATCTTTGTCAAAACAAAAAGAATAAAAGAAGAGAACAAACCATGTAATTATTATAAACAATTGAAAGAAATGAAAACTAGATGAGATCAACTCGCAGGAGAGTAAACAAACAAGCAAAGAAAGCACAAATTTGTTATTTAAACTGAATTGATCCTTAACCAAATATATGTCATCACATTCTAAATCTTTGTTGGTCATTCAAAGCTCAACTATCATACTACATCTAGATCAAACCCGTACTCAAAGCTAGTCAAAGTTTAAACCTATCTCAGAATAAAAAAATGTATACATAACAAATTATAAATAGTCAAAAGTGCCCTTGTTTTCACACCACATTTTCTTGATTTACATGATTTCTAGAATAGAAGATCATTATGAAACATGCTTACCATCACAAAATTCATAAGCTTCATAGAATGCAGCATACTCGGTGCAAATTGGAGTTCATACATAAAGAACAAAAGGAGTGCAAATATCAATAACATTGGAATGATCAAAAACAAAGAAAATTAAATGCCACAAAAAGTAATAACAAGAACACAGTAACATACATGGGTGTGTTTGCTATTTAGCCATACACCTATCAGTACAGAAAAAGAATAAAACAGCAACGCATATGGTACTGGTAACAGAAAAATCACATGAGAGAGGGATCTATGTTTTACAGAAAGTTCAAAAACCCATAGATGAAACTTTGGCAAACTAAAAACATACCTTGACACGAAACATCACAAGTTACATAATAGAACTACATGGTTTATATATTACATTTATCACCAAGTATCAATAAATAAACAAATAGATAAATTAAAGATCATACTTGATACCAAAGATCACTAACTGCTTTTTCCCCTGAAAACCTTTCAGTTGGCCATGAACTCGAACATACATTCCTTCCCTAAATTTCAACAATAGAAAAAGTGAAACACAAACAATGTTAAAATTCCAACCGGACGACATTGCTCCAACCAAATTTTGATCCACAATCAACAAAGAAATGGGAACATACAAAATTGCTTCCATCTCCTTCGTGTCAACCGGATCATGTACCCTAAAACATCACAACACACCATCATGTTATGGTTTACAAAACCACAGAAAATAGAAGAAAGATAAACACAAGATAACTAACATACCATCTGTTACAGTCAATGCGACCAGTACCATCATCAAGCACAAATGAAATATCAGTAACCCTCTCAGCCTTGTTCAGCACCATCCCCACCAACTTAACCTAATTTCGACAACCACAAATGCACCAGCAATTTTAACCTAATCGTAACAAAAATAATAAATTTAAACCCCCCCCCCCCCCCCCCAAAAAAAAAAAAAAAAACGAAGTCAAAAGTAAACCCTACATTGTTCACGTCAACACCATCGATCAAGAAGTTCACTTTATCGTCATTCGACAACAACGCTTTGCTGATTTGATTAACCGTCAACGGAATCAGCGTCTGCGTATCACGATGCTGCAGTAACAGAATCAGATGATGAAAACCCTAATCAGCAAACTCTTAAACTGATTAATAAAAAAACCTAAGTGTTAATGCGATGATGAAGGATTTAGGGTTTGAAAAAGCGATTGATACCTTACTGAGAACAGAGGGGAAAGGGTCCGTCGTCTGAGTGGCCTGAGAAGGCATGAAACCACCGCCGGAGAAGGCGGCGGCGCCGTCGAAGTCGTTGGCGTACATGTTTTCCGGTGAAAGGTGGAAAGTATTTATTAGTTAACGGTGATTGTTGTGAGTTGTTAAATAGTGATTTGGGAGTTGTGGATGAAATCGTGATGAAAGATGATTGAATCTATTCCCGCCAATTTCTTCCCCCTTCCCCTCGTTAGCGGTCGTAGGGACGAAGACGAAACATAGTAGGAAAAAATATTATTTATTAGTGGTAATTTATAGAAATATAATTAAGTTTAAAAACTGTTCTAATTTTTTTTTTAACGGTAAAATTGGAATCACTCATGAATCACTGGAGTATCATCGTGCCACCAGTGTTACCACGTGATCATATTCCACCACCAAGTCACCAATTCAGAAGGAAACTCATAATTATCCACCCTTTATGAGAAAAACTGTTCTAATTAAATCAACGAAACTTTTTTTTTTCTAAAGTCACTGAAGTTTGATTTGCGGTTTCAACCATATGTAATTATTAGGTTTCCAGGTAACCATTGACGATGTGTCAGTTTTCATTAATTTTTTTAACACTTTAATGTGATTTAGAAAAATATAGATAATGACATGTATTTTCAATTAAAAAATTTTAAAAAAATCACATTCTAGATTTGATTAGATAATCTAGTTTAAAGTTTAAGTAATATTTTAGTTTTATTTGGATCGTAATTAACCTTTGGGTGAGGTTATTCTACAAAGTATATTTTTGCTACAAAGTGTGAGAAGACACAATGAGGCTAAAAAGTCACAAAAAAATTTACATTTCACAATCTAAATCGAATTTTAAAAAAACACTTCAGAGCCTTTGCTTAGCTCGTTGTCCTCTTCAGAAAAAAAATAATTTTTTTTTCATTGTGTCATTATATGACACAATGACGTCATTGTGTCTTTTATTTTGACACAATGGCGTCATTGTGTCTTTCATAATGACACAATGAAGTTATTGTATCTTTTATAAATTACACAATAAAAAACGTTAATTTTTTTATTTTTTTTATTTTTTCATTTTCTTATTGAGGACGACTAGGGGAACAAAAGCTCTGAATTACTTTTTTGAAATTCGATTTTGATTGTGAGATATAATTTTTTTATGTATTTTTTGACTCATTGTGTCTTTTTTTGACTCATTGTGTCTTCTTACACTTTGTAGCAAAAATACACTTTGTATTTGAAATTTTTTTAGCGTAAAACAAACATACATATTTTATTCATAAAATGGCATTTACATTTCAGATGTATTCAAAATAAAACTACAAAACAATATAAGAAATGGAAATAAATAAACAACAATTTAAAACATTGATTCCATGATATTCATCATCACAAAATAATAATAAAAAAATTTAGACAAGTTTCTTCGAAATTCTCTCGTCACAGAATCATAAACGAAAAAAAATAAAAATACGAACAACACGTTATACTTTCTTCATTGCATCAAATTTTTTAGGTCTACCCTTTGGCCTCTTCTCTTTCGGTGGCTCCGATTGAAGGTTGCTCATGACGTCGTCGTTTGTCGGTTGTACTACGGCAAAGATTGAAGGCTCCGATGAAGGTTCCGATGGAAGGCTGATCATTATCATTTTTCCTTTGAATGCTCCGATTGGATGATCTAGAAATGAACGGTCATTGTTGTTTGTCGGTTGTACTACGACAAAAATTGAAGGCTCCGATGAAGGCTTCGACGGAAGGATGCTCATTATCGTTTTTCCTTTGAATGCTCCGATTGAATGATCTAGAAACGAACGGTCGTTGTTGTTGATAATCGTCGTTTGAACTTTGAAGGCTCCCACTGAAAGATAAACAATGAAAAGTCAGGTATTCAATGATCCATGTTTTTTAATGTCGGGTTTAAGATATATTTTGCTTTATTAATATCCAACTAGTATAAATAATATCCACCTAAGCATTAAAAGAAAGTAAAAAAGTACAAAAAATATGGCAACGTAATGACCTAGTAATTACACAAGATTAGAACATTAAACGAAAGTTTAGTTACTTTATAGGGACAAAAAAAAGTTTCGGTTACTTAATTAGAACAATTTACAAACTTGGTTATATTTCTGTGATATTTTCCCAAAAGTATAATATTAAGATTCCATTTTACTCATCGAGCTTTGTTAAAAATAATTATTTTTCTCCAAAAAATTAAAAACATTAAATTATCTTCAAAAGTTTTATAATTTGTTTTAATTTCAGTCTAAAAACTTTATCTAAAAGAATAAAACTTTTGGAGTGAAATGAAACAACATATGAAACTTTTGAACGTAAATTGAAGTTTTTAATCTTTTGGAGGAAAATAGTTATTTTAATCAAACCTTATGGAGCGAAATTGAAATTAACTCTAATATTAATTACCAACTCATTTATACATAATAGTGTTGTACAATATGCTTAATGTTGTTGTACATAGGCTTTATCTCTCGGTTTTTCTATTTGTTTATTTATAAGTTTTTATTTCTACATCTTAAATAATTAATTTAACATAATGTATTGTTTTTTAATAAATTATATTTGTAGTTTTGTTTTTCATTAAAAAAACGTACGTTATCAACGGATTCAACATCTTATTCAACGGGCAGATTCCCGTCAACATTCATTTTTTTATATAAAATTATGTATGTTACGATTGTTTCAACATCCTCATCAACGCGCACATTCACAACAACATTTTGATGTTCGTATTTTTTGTATGGTTTTACGCACCTCAAACACACGGTTTTGTGACTACGGGTGTGACATTCGTCACTTTCAGGTCCGTTAATTAACTTAAAAGTTCGTTAACTCTCCTCAAGCATTTATTATTTTTCGTAATCTATTCGTTGTTTGAATCGAATCTTTTCGTATACTCGTTTCGTGTCAACCCTAACATTATAATAACATGATTAGACAAATATTACATAAAACATAATTAACAAAATCAAACATTCTAGTATGATTTATGCTATTATTATCATTATTAGTATTAATATTAATATTAATATTAGTATTATTATTACTAATATTGTTATTATTATAATTATTAAGTTCGGGGTCTAAATTGTAAATATTAAAATTATAAATCCATAAACCAAAACCGTCAACCCCCTTTCCCCGAAACCTACTGCCGTCACGATACACCACCGTTTCACCGCCAATTTGATACGTACACGTCCATGCAAGATACCGATCCACGTGATTCACATGCAGCCAATGGCCGGCCGGTTCGAGCTATTAGGAAGCCTGCACGTTTCCTTGATTAAATTGTTACCTTTATTAATTTGTTTTGCATGGTAGTGGATTGCATGTGGGCCATGACCTCCTAGTGGAAGTAGTAGTGCCATGAAATAAGGTAGTGCCATGAAATAAGGAGATCATGAGGTTATGCCTTTGATCTTGTTCTTTAAATACTTGTTTGCATCAATGAAAGCGGCAAAAAAATTGTTCCAAAGGATTCTCTCTTTTCTTATCTTCTTGAGGCTGATCCACTTAAGGATTGTCTATCACAATTCGCCACCGTTAGCCACCGTAGGTTATCGTCGCCTCGCCGTTCACTTGTTTTGCCGGTAACCGATCGTCCTAAACTTTGTTTCATTTTGTTTCGTTTCGGTTTATTATCGCGGTTTGGTTCGGTTTCGTTTCGGGTTGTTTGAATGATTGTTTCGGTTTGATTCGTGTGACTATATACATGTGTGTATGCGTATGTGTGTATGCGTACGTGTGTAGCGTATGCCGGTTGTCGAATGGAACCAAACGCAGCAGCCTTCGGCTGCCATGCGTATGCCGTATGTGTATGTATATGTTGACCGTGTATGTATATATAAAATTGCATGTGTGGGTGGATGGACACAAACACAGCAGCCGAAGGCTGCTGTGTTTGGATAGTCATATGTGTATGTATGTATGCAGCGTATATATGTGTGTGTGTAAGTATATGTGTTGTGTATGTATGTATAAAATCTGTGTGCATATGTGTATATAGATGGCAATGTGTTCGCAGCAGTGTATATATTTATGTTGTATGTATGTCATCGTGTATATATATATATATAT
>BJCO01007448.1:0-10213 GCA_018326465.1 Flaveria floridana
ACCAATATTTTATACATGTTGCAGGAAATGCTTGAAGCTTTATCAAGAAATTCAATTAGGTGGACTTAGAAACACACCAAATCTATCATTTTATTATGTTTGTTTTAGACTTGTATTTCTTCAAATTATTGTATGTTTATTTGAAACATTGTAATGTTACGTTGATTAATGGAAATGAAATTATTCTTAATATATTGTCACTATAGTTATATGATGTCTTTGAACAATCTATCACTTCTCGTGCCCCGATGTTTCCGCCATCGGTTGGGGTGTGACAATTGGATAGCTATATACATACACACACACACACACTGACACACATATATCAATAGATGTTTTAATTGAGCTTCGATTTGAAGAATTAGATGTTGATTTTGAACTTCTATTGCAAAATTAAAGTTTTCGTATAAGGTTTTGACTTCTTTATCTGCTCTGTGGTTTATGATTTCCTAATTCCTTTGAAAACTTGGGATATTGAAGCTCAGTTTGTTGTTGTTCTTGAAGATCTTCATGTTTTTTTCTAAACTGCTTTCAGTCTGAAATTTGGGGGTAAAACGAATACATGTTTGAAATTGAAACAACAGCATATAAATATTCTAAATTCTCGATCAAAATCATTGATTCCCCCTTTTTGATCTCTAAAAAGTTGATTCTTTCTCAAAAAGTGAACTGATGATCTTTCATAAAGATTCAATTATGAATCTATGTATATACATATGTTAACAAAATCCTATCAATTTCATACTGTAATTTTGTGTTTTGTGAAGATTGATGAATATTATGTAGTGTTACTAAAAGAATGAACTGTTCTTTACAGAATCACAAGTGTATATTCAACACCTACCAACTGTTTGTGAAAAGTCCTCTGAGAATAATCTGAAGATATGAGCAACTTAAAGCTCGGGTTCGAGGTCCACAGTACCCGCGGGCTTATGGCAAAACACGGTCAGGGTTCTGCTAGCCCGTATGTTGAGCTTCACTTGGAGTTCCGAGCCGGCTGTTTGTGATCGTCGGACGGTTGTGGCTCAACCCACTGGGCCTATGGTCGTGGTTGCCATGGCGCTGGTGCCGATGTGGTCGCATGCATCGCCGCCGCCCTCTCTCGGTTGAGATCTGGGTAGTTTTGTGATGGTAGCGGTGGTTTAGCAACCTGCGATGGCTTTGGGGTTGTTGCAGTGATGATTGGGCCTATGGCCGTGGTTGCCATGGCGTTGCCGCCAATATGCTCGATTACCACACTACCGGCCTTCGTCGGTTCAGATCTGCTTTCTTTTGAAAAGGTGGCCGTTGCTTCGCAATCGACGGCAAGTTATGGTTATTCCGGTGATGGGTGGCCCTCTGTTGTATTGTTTGGATTTGTCATCATGAACGGTGGCGGCGTGGCCTGCCATTTCTGGCTACGGTTCTCTCTTTTGTAATGGTCGGATGCCGCCGGTGGCCATCACCGGTCGCTTTTGGTGGTGTCCGCGCTACATATCGACAAAAGTATTGGTTTGGTGTTGTTGATTTTCACATCCATGATTTTGGTTTACTGTTTTTCACACCTGTGTGTGCTGTAGTGTTAGGGTTTTTTAGGCCTTTCTGGTTTGAAATATTGTTGTTGATGATAATGAGGTTGGCTCATCTGAGACCCAAAAAAGAGTGGTCATCTAAACCTTTTTGAGCTGATTCTTACTTCTCATCTCTTAGATGGTGTAATAGTCGATGACGATGAGCCTAATATCATCAGAGACCCTTACATGGTGTAGTAGTCGATGACGATGATCCTAACATCATCCGAGACCCTATGCATGTTCTTCGTTGTTCATTGCATGTTTAATGGTTAATCTTGGATGGTCTAGAGGCGATGATGATGAAAAATAAGGTTATGTTTGTTGTTACGGCGAGGTAAACCTAATGTTTGCAGCCGCAACGAACAACCGCTTCTGAGCTTCTAACATTTGTGTTCTTATACGTAAGGCATCGAGTTCTATAATTATCGTTGGACATTGTTTGCTATGATGACATGTAATAACGTGTCTGAGTTTTGAGGTGGAGTATGGACAGTTACTATTGATCGATGCTCTTTAGTTGACACCGGCCATTAGTTTTTATGAAGGATGTTCTGATTATGTTAGATCTTGTCTTTGGCTCATTGTTTGGTCAAAGTGTCAACTTGCGGCTATGATGACAAAGTTCTGAGCCTTCGTTCCTCATACGCGCAACACGCGTCGGGGTACCAAACTAGTTGATAATAATAATGAAATTATGTCAGACGATTCAACGCATGCCTATAGTGGATAGTAGTTAGAGTGGATTGGATTTATCATATCTTGCGAGTCATGTGATTATTGTCATTGCTTACGTTGACAAGCAAATATATATGGTTCATTCGTATCTCCCAATCTTACGATCTGGTTCAACTTGAAGATCCATGTCATATTACTAGGCCATGTAGTATTATGCAATCTACGTTAAATAAATTGTGTTTATGTCGACAGAGAATTTGTATAAAATAATTGACACCTTAACCACAAAAGCCGACATCAATTTTCTTTCAACTTCTATGCTTTATATGAACAACAAAATTAACCTTTAACAAAGAAAAATAACCAACAAATTTCAAACATAACCGAGTCAACTTGTGAATCTTTCATGTTAAATCCGTGACTGAACTAATTAGTTACCGTGACAGCTAAACATCTCTTTCATAAATATAATATCTATACAAATTATACGAACTTTTCTCTCACAAATTTTTCTAATTTGAATATCCAAAATCTAAACCTAATTAAAATTTCCTTAATCCAATAAACACTAAAAAGAAAAAAAACACTACCATACCAATTTACCATTCTACCCTTATATAAAACCATATCATCTTACACAAACCGGCTCCTCCGTAATAGTATCCAACACCGGTTTTCTTGACCTACAAACCGCCACCCGATAACCAAACTCCGGCACCTCCGCCACCACTCTCCGCCGCTCCGCCACCGTCACACCACCACCACCACCACCACTTTCCGTCGTCTGACTCATCTCCGGCGATATCCTGCCGGAGATCCTTTTTCCGGCGCTATTTCCGGCCATCCAAAACACCGCCATATCGGCCGGAGTAACCACCGAGTTCACCCTCCTCATCGGAAACATGATGTAAACATTCCCCGGCTCCAAATCCTCGTCCGCCGACAGCGGCGAGAATCGCCGCTGGATGGTCAACGCCCGGGCGTTGACCAGGAAGAAGCTCGGGCTCTCGATCATGATCTCCGCCGCGTTGACCGGTTCCCGATACTGCCGGACCTCGCCCGAGGGGAATATGACTCGAGCTGACTTGTTGCTTTTCATCGCCGGAGTGATCATAATACTGCATGCGGATGCATAGTTTCCCATAATAATAATAATAATATTATTATTTTTATTATCTCTCTGTTTTAAAACGTACCTGATACTTGACTTAGCTTATGATTTTAACGATCAATTGTTGGTGTGTTTGATGATGGTATGATTGGTGGAGATATAAATAAGTGTAGGTGTGGAGGTGTAAGGAAAGGGGGTGGAAGCTGACGTGGATATTATTTTAGCATGAGGAAGTTACGGTGAGAAAATTTGCTGCCATTTTGTGCGTGTGTGGGGATAAGATTGAAATGAAATGATATTTGAATGTAGATTAAAATATTAAATAGTCAAAGTTTATTTTGGGAAAGTGAGATGGCAACGTGTGTTTATGAAATGGTCAATGTAATGTTGTTAATGGGTTATTAAAAAAGGTTGGTGTGCTTTAAGATAGTGTATAAGATAGTGTATGTGTCTATTTTAGTAGTAAAATAAGATGTAAAGTTTGATTTTACGTGTTAATACGAGTTTACCTATCGTATAAAGTATGTATGCTTAACAACTTGATGTAGAAGTGACGTTCAATAATAATACAGTTATTGTATCCTTCATGTCGTTTACCTCTAACAATCATATTGATTATGGTATACATGTAAACTTTGATTACTTTTTACTGTTTGAGTTAGACCTGATGAACTATGAATATTTGTTTTGAAGCTTGTGGATGTATATTCCTTGATTCCATTTTCACACATAAGCATGTGACCGCACAGAACCATACTACTAGTCTACTAGAATCAACAATAATAGCAACGTATTATATGTATCATGATCATAGTTTGATCCATTCTTGAACCAGATTAACGACTATGTTAACTTTTAGGTAGCGTTTGATATCAAGGAACAGATGGCGGAATGAAATTAACGACTGAGTGTGAATGAAGATAACATGTTTGGTTGCCAAATAAAATGAAATTAATCATTACACAAGTAATCTTATTCATTCTGTCCTATTTTATCCTTAGTCACCACCCACTCATCATCAGCAACCACTACCAACCACCATGACCACTACCACCATTACCATCGACCACCAAGATCGAGAGCCACCATCAACGCCACCAATCACCACCGACCACCACCACATTAACACCCAGCACCACCACCGACCACCACAGCCACCACCACCGCCTGCCATCACTGATCACCACAGCCACCACCGTCGGTCGCCATCACCGATCACCACACCCACCACCGCCGACCACCACTATTGCCACCGGGAACCACCACCGACCACCACTATCGCCACCGGGCACCACCACCGCCGACCAGCCATCACCACCATAACCACTTTTACATTTCATTCATTCGTATTTTCCTATTTAACAAATAACAAAATGTAATGATTATTTTTATTTTTAAAGTGTAACCAAACAGTATCATAAAATGTAATATTTCATTTCATTCTATCACTCATCACATTTCATTCTTTCATTCATTCAATTCTTTCATACATTTCATTACCAGCTAAGATAGATTTAAAAGTTGGTAAATTATCTAGCATTAAAATGAGTACAATTCTCTCATATTAAAAAAACCCGATAAAAGTGAAAAATATATTTTATGTACTTAATTATGTTTATTTGTTTCATCCTACTCTTTTATTTCCGCTTAAGCTTCTAGAGGAATTGATTGGATACTAAACCATAATCTTTCCTAGGGAGAGGATTATAATTATTTTTCACTTTTCAAGGGAATGATTTTAGAGGACTAACAGTTTTAAAACTTAAAAAGTTAAAAGCAAATCGAAATGGTATAAAATAATAAAATTGTCATGATATAACTCGTCTAATTCGAAAAATATGCTCAAAATATTCCCTATGGTTTATACAAAATAGTGAAATGAGACTGAGTCTTGAAAGCAAACTACTGACTTGGAGTTCGATGTCTTCGGTTTTTGTTTGGTTGCTTATGTTTCCTTCAATTTAATAAATATTTTTGGCAAGCAATTTTAAGTTTTAACAAAGTCTTGATTTGGTAACATGGTTTCACACATAAGAATGTTGAAGGTATATGAAGGCAAATTCAACAACAAATTAACTAAGGTTATTGTTTTAGAAATTTAGTCATTTGAGTAGATAATTGGCTTTTTATTATTGAGACTGAAGTACGATCGATTTTAAAAGTTATCACGTAGTCTTTGAAATTACACGTCCTGTGGTTCTTCCTTATTGAACCTACTCGGGCTTAACTTCCTGAAACCAAGACGTGTACTTTTTATAATAGTTTTCTCTAATCATTCATGTTTTTTTTTCTTTTGCTTTTTTTTGTTTTAGTTTTTTTTATTTGTTGTCCAGATAATAACTTACTTGAGTTTTTCAGATAATAATCGTTGATGCTCTTCAACCTCAAATGTTTAAATACTAACCTATTATAAAACCCTAAGAGCAACCTCGTCGATAAACAATGGTCATGAAAAAAGAGTTATAAAAAAACATAAAAAAAATAAAATCAAAAAGTTATTATCATTGTCGAAAGGCAAGATTGGTCTTTACTCGTCAATTTTGGTTAACTTGTGACCAAAATTAGAAGCATGAGTCTTGTCATTTCTAAATTAACAATTAAATTAAACTAGCAATTACCATATGTGTTAATTAGTGGCTAAAATAAGTTTTTTTACTTTTATAGTCATTATAAATATCTGGAGATATACTAGTTGTACTAACATCATTTTCATTAATGCAGGACTAGCCCACTTGATAAAGGTTTTTGCCTTTTACATTAAAGGTCCTGGGTTCAAACGTATATTGATGTAATTTAGAAGTAAAATGAAATTTGCAGTTAAAATAAATTAACATCATTTTCCTATGTTTTTACTTTTCGTAAATTTAAGTATTTAACTTTCATGTATTCATTTCGTCTTCCTAAAAGCAAGTTGAGATTATGTATTCAAGTATATTCTGAGAGCACGGAGTGGAACCGGGGAAGGGACGGTGAAATCCACGCCCCGGGTGAGAACACCACCCCTCGATTCCCATAAAAACAATAAACTCCCGAACCGAGGAATAATCAATCACCAGGATACATATGATGTTTCATGCTTTGCCTATTCTACCGTATCGCGCAGACACACACACAGCACCGTGGGAAAAACAGGGAAAATGAGACGACAGCCTACAAAACGAGAAAGAGATGAGGAATTAAAAAAAAATCTAATGTGGCAACCAGAGAAAACTGGGGACCCGGAACAATTCTCTCTCCCCTTATAACATATAAACATAAAAACCATCACTTATATTCTATAAGATATTTTGTAAATATAAGTATAAGATTCTTATACAGATTGAGTATCCTTGTTTTAATGTATAACCATATAAAAGTATAAATAATTATTCTGGTACTGTTGTATATAAGTTATCGTGGTCGGCTCTTTGACTATACTAGTCAACCTAGTCAAAATCATTTTTAACCACACCTTTAGCCACTTCAAGTGCACTAGTTTTCACAAGACGTGTGCTTGTTCAAGAATCTAGAACACCAAACACTTCACGTTGCTAGGTGTTGAAAAATAAAATAATTTTATAGTTATTTGTATTAATTCAAACTCAATAACTCATCTAAAATCCGGACTTGAAATATATGTATTTAATAATACTTCCAACAATTTAATCATTCGAGTATTTTCAAATATATAATCATTTAAAATACTATTTATTATATTTTTATATTATATAACATGTATAACATATTAATACATTCAGTTTTGATCTAAGTGAGTGACTTTAGCTAATCAAATGGATAGCTAAGAGCATTCACAGCCCGTTTGGTATGTTTATGTGAGCGTAATCTTTATATTATATGGAATGATTATGAGTAGTTGCGAATGGTTGTGAGTGGAGGAGGGAAAAATATTAGTGTTCAATTTGTAAATTTAAAGAATTATTGTTCAACCCTTACAATTTTTTTAATATTTTTAAAAATAGTTATGAGTGAAGAAGAGAGAAAAGGTAATGATAAAAGTATTAAAAATATTATTTAATTAAAAAGATGAGAGAAAAGTAGTATTTTTAGTGTAACTATATGAATAAAGATAAGAAATGGACTGTGCATGATCTAATATCATCTTCAAAACCAAAAAAAAATTGAAAACCCGAATGTTTTAGGTTTTTCATAGGTTGGAGGCCTTAGCCGCCCAAGATCTCATTGACAGTGACGATACAACTACACTCTTGCAACCCTAGTCTCCAATCTCATCAAAAGCAAGACCAACATCATAGAACCGTACAAATCCGACTCTAAAAAACTCGCAAGGTACCAAATACCACATATGAACTTTGACGGGTTAAAGGCAAAAAGCAAATGAAAACTAAATTCACCTATTAGAGTATAAGACCTCCAAATGCTTTTCACTATGTCATCCCTTGAAGATAACCGTTTACTTATGAATGCTTTAATATTACGAAAACAACAGGAAAAAAAAAACAAATACAATACTGATCCAACCAAATTATAATTTGATAATCATTAGTTCCTTTCTAACCTGTCATTAAGCATAAAAGAATCACTTAACATGATCAGACACATAAAACGAAACTGCACCGTGTGAAGTAACAACATGAAGAAACAAATATCACATAGAAACTGGCAATCATGACAGCACAAAATCTGTGAAATCCCAGATGCCGAGCATGTAGTTCACCTCAGAATACCTATGTACACACGCGCTCAATTGTTGATGTATTATGCAACTTGTTTACAAATGACTTGATAGAAAAATTGACAACGCAGCCACAATATACGACTAGGTAAACCTTAAATATAACAATATTGTTAAACGGAGACCATGAACGTTTTATGGGAAAACAAAATCATTATTTATTATAGTAACCACTCTGGTTAGGAGGGTAAGAAGGAACCGTGTATGGAGGTCTGGGAAAAGATCCGGGTTGCTGACCCTGGACCTGCTGTGCGTTATAGTACGAGCCTTGCCAACCAGGATAAGCAGGCTGACCATACTCGTAGCCGCCAGCAGGTGGCGGTTGCTGGCCCTGTTGAGGTGGGTATGGTGACGGAGACCCACCATGGTAAGGTGGTGGTGGCCGGGGAAATGAATAGGGTGGGTGCTGCGAATATCCTGATGTGGCAGCAGGCGGAGGAGGGTGTTGTGAATATCCAGATGTGGCAGCAGGCGGAGGAGGGTGCTGTGAATATCCTGATGTGGCAGCAGGCGGAGGAGGGTGTTGTGAATATCCTGGTGTGGCAGCAGGTGGTGGAGGGTGTTGCTGAGCATATGCTGGTGGTGGTGGCTGCTGGTGGTAGTAAGGTGCTTGAGGGCGGGGTTGGCTGGTGGGTGGTTCTTGCGGGGAAGATGTTCTTTGAGGCGGTGCGGTTGAAGAGTAATTGTAAGTTTTCGAATTTTTGCTGTCTTGAAAACTTAGACCCGACATTTGTCTTTGTACATCTTCAATCATTTCTCGACACTGTATGCTTCGTGTCATGACAAAGTCACTGCACTGTTGCTTTACACTTGTAATTGCTTCCTGTTTAACAAAACAATTAAATAAAATAAAATCAATTTCAAAACAATGAGTGAATCAGCAACAAAGAGATTAAAACTGGCGAACGGGTCGGGTTGGGTAACAGATCATACAGGTTCAGGTTTCAACAGGTTCTGACCAAAAATTCATACCTGAAGAGTGACATAAAACTTGAGTCCTTCATTGATATTTTCTTTGATTTCTCGATACTTGGCAATGGCAGCCTCAATCTGCTTATAGCACTTTTCACAAGCCGCTGCAGACAAGGGAATATACAACAACTTAAGATCTTTATTCAGAACACATTTACATAAATGAGCATACAAATAACTGTAAAAGCAGGGTGGAAGTGAGCCAAGCCGCTCATGAGCCACTAAAGATCAACTCGTTAAAAGCTCAAATTAAGCCTAGCTTAAATGAGCTGCAACCCGAGCTTTATGTACCAAGCTTGATTAGCCTAAAGAGCTTATTATTTATAAAGATAAAAAAAGTGTATTTGTAATTTTGAACTTTATATACGTAACAAACAGGTGCATTCAATACATAACTAATTTTAAATAGAGAACTATGGGAACCAGATAAACATTTGTATTCCATTTATATACAAAACCAATTATATATGCACGTAAACGATAATCAAAGAAAACTGTATAAGGAGAGCAAAAGCTTAAAAAATGAATACACATCCAAATGTTTAATGAAAGAAAAAGCTACCTCTATAATCCTCAATATTAAAAGTGGCAGCAAATTCACGATTTTGAGCCTACAAACAAGAGAACTGGTTAGAATGAGGGAGAGTCGACTGCATGGATTGATGCAAGATCAAAATATTACTTAGACTATCGATCTAGAACCCATGCTTTATTTACTACAAAATTAATTTAATACGTAGATAGAGATTTAAGAAGAAAAGACCTGAATATGTAGCAATAATTGTTCCTGAGCCTGAAGGTTTTGAGATATTTCTTCACATATATGATTATATTTTGCGATTTCTTTTCTGAAAAGATCCTCATGTGAGCCTGCTGATGTCATCAATTTCGGGAGTATATCATCCTATAGGTAAAAAAAATTTACTGTTAAAAAGAATTATATGATTCAAGGTTGTGACAACAAATAACATAATGTGATGGGATCATTGATTGTGTGGATGATACACCTTTCTCTTCATATCTTTCAGCATGTCTTCCAGGCCTGCTCTTTGAGCACCCAGCGTCTCTAATTGCCTCTGCGGAACAAGCCAATATAGAAATTTTATAAAAAGTGGTACATAAAACTTGAATAAACCTGATGACAAAAATTTTGTGCACAAGAAACACACACACAATATATATATATATATATATATATATATATATATA
>BJCO01007476.1:0-11385 GCA_018326465.1 Flaveria floridana
ACTAGTGAAACCACTCCACAATTTCATCCCTTAGGAGAACAGGTAAACCACTAATAATAGTGGTGGAGTTGTTTTCTTGATTTTCCTATATATAGGATCTAAATCTGTATTTGTAATTGTACCTCGAACATCACTGAATAAATACATCCTAGTTACCGAGAGTGGACGTAGGTCAGTACCCGACCGAACCACTATAAATCTTCGTGTGTTCTTGTGGTTGTGTTGATTGTGTTCGTGTGTGTGATAACGTCCGATCCTAACAACTAGGAGTGAACATCTCATGGATGGACAAAAAAATAACTAACCGACTCCGGCCGGATGAAATGTATCCGACTCGAAACAGACAATTTTTATAGGTCTTTGTTTTTCTTTTTATTTATCATGTTTCAGTCTTGGTCTCTACGCTTCTTTGTTCTAATCTTTGATCTATGATCGCCCTAGGAGTAAGCATCTTGCATGTCGATCTGAGAAACAGATGATCCGTCTTGGATCGGACTGAACTTGAACTGTAACACATAAAATCAGACTGATACTTGGTCTTTGTTTTTACCCTTATTTGGTTATGGTCCTAGGCCGATTCGGTCCGGTCCTTGACCCATGAACACCTTTATTTATAACAAGAGTGAACATATTTGCTTGAATGACCGAATGAGTGAATCAACCCGCTAAAAACTTCCCAAAAATAAGTGGATGTGTGAGATTTAATCATCTTAATCCAACTTGGTTAACTTGAGTTGAACCTAAGCTTAGAATTGATGACCTGATATATATAGCTGAAATTAAAACGTAATCAGCTAAGGAGTTTAAACTTAGGGTTTAATTATAAGACTTTATAGTTAACTTGTCCAAAAATTAAAGATGCGAATTTACATTGTTTCATGTAAGCTAAGTTTGTTAATCAAGTTAACGGGATTAAAGTTGAATTTATAAATTAAGTTTGATGTCTTTAAAACTTATGTTTATCGTGAGTATAAGTAAAGATAAAGCCAGCAAATCTTTTAAAATGCTTGGGCTAGGTGACTATATTTTTATTTTACAGATTAGAAAAAAGTTAGAATAATGAATGGTGGTGCATGATGAGTGTGAAAGATGGGCTGAAAAACAAGAGGGTAATGATGTAACATTGAGATGATACAGAAGACAAGCAGAGCAAGATGGGTATCACCTGTGACTTCTATAATATAGTCGGGTTTGATACGGAACATTACAATTGATCCCATAAATCTCGCCCTAAATGTTTCGGGTCCTATTAGATTTTGATTTTTTAACTATCCTTACCCGGATGTACAAGGAAAAGTTTTGTTGCAATGGGATTGCTAAAAATTAGAGACACGTGTCAAGTGATTACTAATAGGGGTAGATTTTTATATACGATTTAAGTTGATCCATATTTTGATGTAAATTTTATTTGAATACGAGTGAGATCAAATATAATATTTTTTCGTTCACTGATATAAATTTAAGGAACTCTATGTTTCGAAGTAAATTAACTTCTAAAACAAGTCTAGACAATTGTAGTCTATATATTATTACGTCGCATACGGCGTCGCCTTAACGTGCGGGTATAATTACTAGTTAAAATCAAGTCACATTCTAATAGTGATGTATATTAAAGGAGCTTTGCGACATTTCTTTTACTTGGGGATTAAATTTATAAAACGGATTATTTTTTAATTTTAAATGTACGACTTGTTTCGGATAATAAATATTCTCATCTATCTATTTTTCAATCGAGACTACACTCTCAAACTACTCAGGTAGAAACCTATAAATATGAAAACCTTGCGGCTCAACTCCAAACATTTTTGCTTAAAATAATACTTGATCTCAAAACATTTTCATATATACATGTTTTGAGTAACTTATCTTAACCAGTTAAACTAGAAATCATTAATAATTATCAAACATATGTACAACAAACTATCTATGTAATCTACTCTATTAGAGCATTCAAACTAGTTTTCCCATCTAGATTCTCTATATTTACACTAAAAATATTTTCTCTCTCTGTGAATAAAATAATATTTTTTATATTTTTATTATTTTTTTCTCTCTCTTACACTCACAATAATTTTAAAAATTATTAAAATATTTATTAAGAATGTATCGTGTTTTTTCAAATACGAGGAACGGTTTAGGGTACAATTCCTATAAATTTATATTTTTCTTCACTCAAAATCATATTTATAATATATGACACGTAATAACATAAATATAAAAAACCTAACGCTCGACATAACGATGATGATATTTTGACTCGATATTTGTAAACAAAATCTCACGGTTTTCTCAAGTGAGTGAAAGAGAAACCCCGGTATTTTCATGTTCACGTGGTCCAACAATTTATATTTTGTCTACAGGTGAAAAAACCAAGGTGGGGGAGTTGGATAAGGCCCACATAAAATAATAATATTTTTTCTCTTTTATGACGTTATCTAAAGGAACAAAACTGCATACAACACCCTAAAGTTTGCATTAATTTTCATTACTTCCCTTTAAGATAACCTATTGAACCTTTTATATTATAATAATCATGTGAGTTCTTTATATCATATAAATGCCAAGTTTAGAAGACACGCATTTGTTATATTGTAAACTCTATAACTACTAGCACTTAAAACTAAACAAATTTATTCAAGAAAAAAAATTAGAAAGTTAAATATGTAATTTATATGAAACATATTGTAAAATATACTTAGTGAAAGAAGTGAGCCGTAAACGATATTTAGCCTCGACTTGCTAGTTATATCTAACAAAGCAAGGTTGTTTAAAGTTTTATTTAATTATTAAAAAAATAAATGATTTGATGAGAATGGAAAGATTAACACTATAAGAAACAATAAAGAGTTGTTTATAATAATTACTTATTTTGTATATTAGATAAAACCTAATTTTCAATTTAATGAAAGATATAATCCTTTAAAAGAGTTTAGATGTATACTTCTTTTCTAATTTGAAAAAATATAAAAATCTGAAACTTTTATGAAAGTTCACATAAAATTTCAGAATTTGTTTGAACACAATAATAACACATATTGATATTGATGAAAGTCTTAAATTAAAATATACTTACATTTTGAAAGTGACATTTTGTTGATATACTAAATTATAATAAAATAAACTGTAAATGCACACATTGCCTATATAGTAATGTTAACTATACAAAGTCCTTCTACTATGATACTTTTTTACGTTAAAATTAATAAAAAAGCTACTTACAAAATCACAACCGCACAAGAAACATTAAATTGATATATTATTTTTTTCACCCAAAATAAAGATTTTCATAACAAATAGCGTCAGACTATTTAAAAAATAATAATCTGCATAATAACTTCTTGCAAAACAAATTCCATCTAATTTTTTTTATGATAATTAACTTATATTCCATCAAAATTCTTTATTTTTGACAAATAAACTCTTAAGGGTTCTTTACGAACTTGACATAACTTAAGGGTCCTTTATGAAAGTTACAAATAATTGGAACACCATGCTTCGGCTTTCCTTATCCTTACTTTTCGATTTTACCAATGTTATGAAAGAACACCTTGTGCTATGTTGATGACATGGACCTCTTACAACCTGACACGTGTCTAGTCATGCTTTGAAACGTGTGCTCGTCATCTCCATCCTCTTTGTTTGTGTGAACACAGATCACAATGTATTTGTTTCCACAGTTCAACTTAAACTACCATTTAGACATGTAAGTAGGCGTTTTTGCAAAGGTTTTGCATTTAGGGGATGTTTGGGATTTCATTTGTAATCTCCTTTTGATTTATTTGATAAAAAGACAAAAATACCTCTTCAAATAAGTTAATAAGCTAGAAATTTTAACTTATTGACTTATTTGGAGGGGCATTTTTATCATTTCACCCCTCCAAAAAGTTAAAAAGTCCTTTTGAAATGAAAAGCCAAACATGGTCTTAAATGGCCTTTTAACTCTTGGTATTAGGGTCTTTATTAGTTCGGATAAAGGTTTATTTGAATTGTTTTTTTTGTTTGAAAATTTAGTAACCCTATCAGAAAAACCGATCCATTCCAAATTGGCAGTATTCATATCTAAAATCCTAATCCATCCAAATTCATTTCGGATTGAATTTGGATAAATCCGAAGGATCTGAGTTAAACCGAAAAATACAAATTATACCGAATACATCTTTCCTAATTTTTATTTGTGTTTATTATGTCCTAATTTTTGGTTCTTAACATCAACGAGCTCTTCAAGACTTTGACTCTTGCCTTTTTGCTCTCTTTGATATATCGATTAGGTTTACTAATAGACAAAGTCTCAAAGATGACAATATCAAATTATCGATCGCGTACTATTTTCATTTGTTGTATCAAGTGATCAACTAGACAAATTATCGATCGCATACTATTTTCATATGTTGTATCAAGTGATCAACTAGACAAATTATTGAGGCTTTTTAAGTTTGCGTTGGAAAAAAGTAGACACACACTACACATTTGTCAAAAAAGTCCTATTTACATATTATTTAGTTAAGTTTCATTCTGATAAAGTTGGTATGTGAACAGTTTGTCAATGGTGTATGTGTAGTTTGTTACCTGTCCAAGTTATAATCACATAATAAACTGTGATTATAATCTGTGTAAAAGCTATTTCGTACCATATGATAACTTCTGAATCAAAGGATGATAGTCTAGCTTTTCTATATAAATGTTGGGTTAAGTTTTATGCAAGCAATTAACAATGAAGTTAGACCTCTAACCTTCGGTGTCACGCCAAGTGAACCAATGACCGAATCCGAAATCCAACAAAAAATATGTATTCCGATGGTTGTAAATGTCGATAAAAGTTACTCGTCGGTTTGGGTCAAGCCCAATGAGCCTTGCTATTCTAGACCCGGTCCACATGTCGAGCCCAAGCTAATCCCAAACAACAGGAAAATTCACGTTATCTTATGGATCATATGTTCACATTGGGCCCATGAGATCATGTACCACCAAAAGAAGGAATAAAAACACCACCACCAGTCCACCACCACACGTATAAGCCCACAACAACAAAGCTGTTACAAGCCAAGTTACGGGTCAAGGTTTTTTAAGCTTCCCGAGCCCGAGCCCGAGCCCGAGCTTGAGCTCGAGCCTATCCATTTCTCACAAGATCATTCTTAACTAAAATTTAACAACACACCCAGTCACAAGCAAGAAGTACATAAACATAAATATCAAATAGATAGGCAGAAACACCGTTACATTTTACAATAGAAACTTACATAACACGCGTGCCACAAAGTTTAAGCTTTCTCTTTACCCCGAACATGAAACTTAGTAACTCAGCACATCGACATATGCAGTCATTCTAAGTTTCAGGCTCCTTAAGTATGTAAACATATTACATAACGAACTGTAGGACAAAAACATAGACACCATTTGTTGACATAACTGATTTGGAGATGGACCGTTTCTATACTAGCATGTTCACCATACTCGCTATGATCAGGCCCCTCGATAATATATATATGTTCAGTAGTTGGGGCGCACATTGAGGCGTGATGCTATCTTCTGCCCCAGAGACTGATCAGCCTGAAACATCACCCAAATTGCACCAAAGTCAGAAGAAACTCATTTCATAGCTTAATCTTGTTATTTACTTACAAAAAAACTAGTGTTATTGTACTAATATCATTTTTACAAGCACAAGTTGAAAAAGGGGTTAAGATCAAAGATGTACAAACCTGGGTCCAGTATGAGATCCAAATACTGCGAAGCTCGTGAGTAACTCGTGGGTCTGATAACATCTTAACCATTCGGACAATGAATCTTTCTTGCCTGTGGGAAGAACATGAACAGTTTAGATAATCAATGGAATCGTGGAATCCTTAAAACATACGAGATATAACATGTACCTGGCCGGATCCCATGATCTGTATCGCTCTCCTGGCTGCTTGAAATCGTTATACTTTGGGATCACAGTCTGCATTCACAAAAGAGTATAATCATTTAGTTACTTATGTATTAGTACATACTGTAAAAGAATTCTCAGTTTTAGTGGTTATGTTTTATGACTTTATCTCCTATTATTGGATCACAAATGGGGTCATACTGTTAAAATGGGACAAGAAACTAACCCTGTCACGAGTTCCAGTAACCATATGGGGATTAATAGGGTACTTCTGAGCATGTTGAACACGATCATACCTCGAAGGGAAGTAATCAACCTATAAGAAAATGTTTATACAGTTAACAAAAGAACCACAAATTCTAATTAACTATAAGTCTATAACTAATGTATAAAAAAAGTGTACCTCTTCATCTCTATGCATAAAATTCATATGTCCATCATAGTGATTATTATGATGAGCACATTTAGGGGCGTTGACAGGAAGCTGCAGATAGTTTGGTCCAAGACGGTGCCTTTGAGTATCCGAATACGCAAAGATCCGACCTTGAAGCATCTTATCATTAGAATAATAAATCCCCGGGACAACAAGGCCCGGGTTGAAGGCCAACTGTTCATTCTCAGCAAAGAAGTTATCAATATTTTTGTTCAAAACCATACGCCCGACGGGCTGCAGTGGTATGATGTCCTCAGGCCAGGTCATGGTGCCATCAAGCGGGTCGAAATCAAGCCTATCTTCATGATCAGGGTCAATAACTTGCAGAAACAGCTTCCATTCAGGAAAGTTACCCGCTTGAATCGAGTCGTAAAGATCTTGAGTAGCATGACTGTGGTTAGCTCCTCCAATTTTGACAGCTTCATCATCCATCAAACACTTGACTCCACATGTGGGCTTCCATGTGAACTTCACATAGTGCATTTTTCCATCTTTGTTAACCAAAGTGAGAGCATTAACACTTGAGCCTTCCATGTGTCTGTAGTCTGTTGGGATGCCAACATCATCAAGCCAAAATGTCATGGTGTTCAAGCTCTCAGGATGGTGCGACAAGAAGTCGAGAATTCTCCAGTCTTCTTGGATGTGTGACTTCGGGTTCGGTTTAAACGCATGGATCACATCTGGAAACGCCATCGCATCGCGCGTAAAGAAGACGGGGAAATTGTTTCCCACAATATCAAAGTTACCCTGCAAGATGAACACATATGAATCACCTATTAAGTAACAAACAGACACAAACCAGCTTCAAAACAACAAAAACTAGAGGTATGCATGGGTCGGTTTGGTTTTCGGGTTTGTAAAACCGTTCGCTTTTACTATTTGAGCTTCAAATTTTGGGCAATAAAAGTTGATACAAAGTACTAAATTTGGGATAGAAACTTTGAGTTTATATCATTTTGTTAATTCTTAAATACTGCCCATATATTCTTATAAATTATTTGATACTTTAATAAATTTGAATTCTGTAAAAACAATATCAAATAATTAAACAAAACAAATTAATATATCAATCTAAACAAAAAAGTAAAGATTGTTCTTGATGCCAAATTTTCAATTTTTTAGTTATATAGGTTTTAAAAAGCTAATCATGTTTATAAATGTATGACTACCCCTATATATTACAACTTTGGTTGTACGGTTCCGGATCAGTGTTTTCCGTTTTGGTTACAGGCAAAACCGAAACAGAACCGAACAAATCGATTTCTTAGAAAACATCAACCCAACTTTTAATTGGGTTCTTTTTTTTCAGTTCAGTTACGTCTATTATTTCGGTTACAGTGCTGTTATTTCAGTTTCACACACGACCTTTACCAAAAACTTAAAAAAAACAAACACAATCACTGATGTGTGACTCCTAATTCACCTCTCTGGTGTAAAACTTTGTTGCAAAGCCTCTAGGATCTCTGATAGTTTCGGGGCTTCCCCGTTCATGGATCACCGTAGAGAACCGAACGATAACCGGAGTCTGAACACCGGGGGCCCGGAGGAAATCTGCACAGGTGAGGTGAGTGATATCATGTGTGACCTCAAAGAACCCCTTTGCACTTGCACCCCTTGCATGAACAATACGTTCAGGTATCCTTTCACGAGTGAAATTAGCAAGTTTCTCGATCAAATGATAGTCCTCAAGGAGAATTGGACCTATAAGTCACAGTATTAGTTGCAGTCATTGAATATCATAATATTATTATCACAAATTAAGATGTTTCAATGTTTCATAATTGTTTGATTTTGTAATCATAATGAATGTAATATTATATTGAAGTTACCTCTATTTCCCACTGTTAGTGATGCAGTGTTGTTGTAAACTGGTGCACCAGCGTTTGTTGTCCAGAAGGGGGTGTTGTAAGCACTTGAAGGGCGTTGCTGCAGAAAACAAATATTAAATAAAATATTATTTAACATATAATAAGTTGAAAACTTGTTATACATACAATATTTAATAGTTAGAAATAAACATATATGGATAAAAAAACAAAAGGGTGAGGTTATTTTACAAAGTGTATTTTTGCGACAAAGTGTGAGAAAACACAATGAGGCTAAAAAAGTCATAAAAAAATTAATGTCTCACAATCAAAATCGAATTTTAAAAAAGTACTTCGGAGCCTCTGTTCCTCTCGATGTTCTCTTTCAGGAAAAAAATAAAAAAAATAAAAATTTCATTGTGTCTTTATATGACACAATGACGTCATTGTGTCTTTTATATTGACACAATGATGTCATTGTGCCTTTTATAATGACACAATGAAGTCATTGTGTCTTTCATAAATGACACAATAAAAAATGTTAATTTTTTTATTTTTTTTAATTTTTTGTTTATTTTTTTCCTAGTGAGGACGACTAGGGAAACAAAAGCTCTGAATTACTTTTTTGAAATTCGATTTAGATTGTGAGATTTAATTTTTTGTGTTTTTTTTGACTCATTGTGTCTTCTCACACTTTGTAGCAAAAATACACTTTGTATTTTAACATTTTTCAAAACAAAAAGCGAACTTATATATTAGGTGGAGAAAAATAAACGGGAAATAAACTTATATATTAGGTGAAGAAAGAGAAACGAGAAAAGTAAATGATGACTCGTGTAAATATGACAAGTGACGTTCTCATTTAGTTATGTGTTGTATAAAGATTATTGTATATAGAACATGGAAATATATATAATTATATAAAATACAAATAGGAGCGAGACAAAAGTATAAGTAGAATACGTATACGCATTCTTAAAACACAATTATTCTTGTAATTTTCTGTTTGAATAATTTTAAAAAGATTTGTACAAATAATAATTATAGATATTATTGTCAATAGTGGAAAGTGTTTTAATCATTTGATTAAGAGAGAAACAATTAGTTCAAATAATGATTACAAACAAAGATAAGAGGACGACCTATACTGGATCAAACCTACTTAATAATGTGTGATTAAGTTTTATTACAAAAGTTTTTTAGTCATTTACAGAATATTTACATCTACCAAACAGACTATCTATATAAATATGAGAGTTAGTAACTTTTAAACATAAAAATTATACTTTTAGTTGTTTCTAATAGTAAAACAAACTTTTGTCAGCGTTTCATGACCGCTCAAGAAGCAACCGAGATAAGTCAAGTCGACGCATGGATTCTACCAATTTTATCCATGATCGAGTGCAAATAGGGGGTTCGGTCTCGATAAACTCGTATAAACTCAAAGCTAAAACACCAGAATCATTCATATAGGTTTCACATACTATAAAAACAGAAAAATAAAAAGAAAAAAAACAACACTAAAAGAAGTGTGATGAACATGTATAATTAAGCTCGAGCTAAAATCATGTGTTAGCTCATAAAAACTACCTCAATACAAATACAATAATATGACAAAATCTAACATAATAAAAAGAAAACTTAATATCATATCACATACGATATAAACATGAATCGTTCGTCGCTAGTTGATCGATCTTTACTTCATCACATACAAATTTGTGGAAATTTTTTACGATATAAACAAACTATAATTGAGAATTTTACCTTGTAGGGATCCATGATATTGATGAGAGCAAAGAAAGGAAGTAGAGAGAAGGTTTTTGTTTGTGACCAGCTTGTACGGCTCTTCACTGCTAATGTTCACGACTATTTATAAGAAAAAAAATTCTATTTTCTGGTGGAAAAAATAATACAATATAACGTGGTTTTATTTTACGATTAAAATATTAAAGATTTGCATTATTGTAAATGATTAAAGGTAAACCAAGCGAGATGGGTTGAGTTAAAGTATTCACAGTTAGTTTTTTATATATCAGTGAGTGTGTTTTATATATTATATGGAATGTTTATTAGTAGTTGTGAGTGAATAAGAAATAAAATGTTATAGTTATTTTATTTATATATTTGGTAAGATGTTGTTCATCCCTATTAATTTTTTAATATTTTTTAAAAACGGTTGCGAGTGAATGAAAAAAATAATAATGATAAAGATATAAAAAATATTTTTAATTAAAAATAAGAGGAAAAAAGAAATAATTTCTAATGTAGTCGTATACATACCTATAAAAAAACTCTCTGTGAATGCTGTAACATAATAAAAATCGGTTTAGATTAAAATCTATAGTTTTACTTTTACTATTCAAAATGAATTGAAGTGGCTTGACCTAATGTATAAGTATTTTTTTTCTTTGTTTTAATATTATAAATAATTAATATGTTAAATATTATGATAATATTGTTTATATATTTAGATACACTTAAGGGTCTTTTTGATATGGGATAACTAAACCCGATAGGTAAATTTGAAATCTGAAATATCCGGGACGGGTAAAATGATGGATATTTACGTGTTGGATGATGTATGAGATTAGTTTTATATATTTAATAACCTGTTGTTTTTTCAGTTTTTATATTTTTAATTCCTTGGATCATAAAATCATACAAAAACAAAAGACAATAAGAAATATATTCAGGGATCCTAATAAGTAATCAAAAAAACTAACACATATAGCTAATACCCCCATGTATATACATTGTACCCAATGATATCGATAAAGGATAATCAAGACACGCTAGATATGGATCGAGTCTGGGACACATTTTATGATCAACTATGAGACTAGGATTATCAACACACGTTCCAAAATCATCCAATTGCCATTCTTACTTATAACCGCTAATGACCTCAACCTGTTAGATGCACATTAAACTTACGCTCGATTTCATTCACACAAGACATAATATTCTACAAATTTATCGTATTATCTAGTAGCTATTCGACATATATGACCACTCTAACCATGTTATTTAAAAGTCGAACATATCAATACCAATGGATGTTATTATGACAATTGACAAAGCCCCATAGCATAAGAAAGACCAAAAGAAATACCATTCCTGTCAAAGGTTCCATCATGTTACCTATGCTTTCGTCCATAAATATCATTTACCAAACCTCCAACCAGAGGCGGCCCTCAGCCAGGGCAGCCTGGTCATTCGTCCAGGGCCCGAAAATACCAGAGACCCGAAATTTAAAAAAAATTATATATATATATATA
>BJCO01007479.1:0-10544 GCA_018326465.1 Flaveria floridana
AATAGAATAAATTTGAATCAGTACTTGTGATGTTTAAATAATGAATGATTTTGAATTTATGCAAGTTTGATTAAGTTCTCATGAGTGTTATATGATGATTTGGAGTTTGAATGTGAAAACATGTTTGTTTAGCATGTTACAATGAGAAAACTAAGTTGTTTAGATGATTTTGACCATGTGGATGTTTGACTTTGATGGCATTTTGCAAAATGTCAATTTCAATCAACTTTTAATTTGCAAACATCATTGATTTTATATTTTCTGGATCAAAATTCATTGGAATTATGTTTGTTTGATAAAAAAAGTGTCAATTTGTTTTAAAATGACTCATGTTTCTATTTAGAAGAAATTTCCAACAACAACAGTTTACTTTTTGGTCAAACTGTTACATTTAATGCAAATTGAAGATTCACATTTAATGTTGTTATTTTTTAGCCTATTTTAACAACCTAACAGTGTTAGATATTATATTTAGGACATGTTTGATAAGTTGTATCATTATTGTCACATTTTAAAAACTAGTTCATGAATCAAACTTATTTTTATGAATTTTTGTCATGAACTTCTTTAATGTTCATATAGCCAGTGAACACTTATTAAATTAATTCAAATGAAATGACTTAATGCATGTGTCTATGGTAGTTAAACAAGTATTCACTGTTTTATTTCCAAAATGACACTTTTTAATTACATTTTTGGTCCAGTTCATTACATAACCTAGGGTTTTATAGTGCTCGGATTAATAGATAAATATTTTCAATGTTTGATGATTTGGAACATGTTGTTATACCTATTTGATTGATCAGAACTTATGCAATTAAATAGAATGATGGTTGATGATTGAAATCAGGGAGTACTGTTGCAAAGTTTAAAATTCTAAAATTTGGCTCGCACAATCATGATAAATGAAAATATACAAGTGTTTCACTATATATACAACAAAAAAGTTGAGTGTCCGATGTGTATACAGCTTATTCATGTGCTGTATAAACAATGCTGACTTACAATGATGTTAAGTCGTATACTGTGTGTCACGTGCGTTGTGACTACAGTGTGTCCGCTATACACTTTTGAGTGTACGTTGTGGACACTTGAATGTTTTAAAATTTTGTTCGCAACAAATGGTTGCTGAAATATGCACTGTGCACACATGGTTGTTTTTCAAAATTTACAATGGATCACTGATTTGTCATGCGGTATATAAGCACTATATTCATAGCAGATGAATATTTATTCATGCGCTATGTATACTTGTTTGTTTGTTTTGATTTTTCATAGCGGATGACTAATTATTCATGTGTTGTGGACACTTGTTAGTTTGTTTTTATTGCTCATAGCGGATGACTAATTGTTCATTCACCATAGACATTTGGTTGTTTCTTTTGATTGTTCACAGCGGATCAATAATTGTTCATGCACTGTGGACACTTAATTGTTTGTTTTGAATGTTCACACTAGATGACTTATTGTCATGTGCTATAAACATTTGTTGATTTGTGTATAGTGCATGCTTACCTATTTTCATACATCGTATACACCTGAACTGTTTTCACAGCGGATGATTACCTTTGGTCATGTGCTATGGATAGAAATTGTATTCACAACGGATATTTAACCCTTGAACATGCTCTCTGAACACTTTGTTGATGTGTTCATTGATGTAAAGTGGATGTTCCTTTATGTATCCGCTGTATACACTTGCATTGTTTTTAATAAAATTTTCTGATTAATTATGTCAGCAGCAGGTGCCTGTTTGTGTATCCACTGTGACAACAGTTTTCAAAACTTTAAAAAATTCTGTTTGTTTGAAATTTTTCTCATTAGCTGTGTAACTTAATGCATACACCGTGAACACTTGAATAAAATTTTATTTTCTATTTTGGTTGTACTTGCAATGCATATGTGCTTACTCATGTGCTGCACATACATAACAATAATTGTTGAATGATTTTTAGAAATTGTTTTTTAAAATTTTAACAAACTTAACATGATTGCTATATGGATGTTAGTTTTTCACTCACAGGCAATAATACACATGTATATATGTCAACCTGCTATTTTGCTTGCTTGCTTGACTTGGTTGATTTTTCTTGTTTAAAACATGAAATAATTAAAATTTAAGAATCTTAAAAATTTCAACATTTAAAACTATAAATCTTTTTCTTTTGAAATTTCCATATTTATTTTTCTCTCGCTAAATTTTTGCATATATAAAACCTATATAAAATGACAAAAATTTGATTTTGGTTGATGGAAATTATCAAATTCTAATTTGTTCCCTTGCAAGATGAATGGTGGACAGTAAAAAGATGATATTTCATCTAACCGAGTAATGAATAGTTGTAATGCTTTTGCATGAATCATCTTCCATGAGATCTTACTAGAAAGTGTTTATCATGTTTAAACAGAGTGTTTATCATTCTTTTGGTATATTTAGATGACATGTATGTACCCATACCTGATTGTATGTTAAGATCAACCCTCCTTAAGATATACAAGAAAGCACTATCAATAACTTTAAACCTAGTTACTTAGGATTATAAATTCTCAATTTGATCCATTATAGGATTCTTTTGATTAATTCTTATTAGTTGATCCACATTGGGATTCTTTTGCACTTCACTTTGGAAGGCGATCCTCTTTGGGATTCTTTTGATTCATTCATAAGGAATGTAGTCTATAAAAGACTTTATTGGTGTTGCATTCAAGATGGATGTGTTCCTTATTGGGAATCATTTTGGATCATAATATAAGTCATCCAGGTTTGTGCTTAGCATAACAAAGGATGCCGATCTATGATTATCATAACAATAGAGACACTTATAGTGAACAGTTTATACACTGTTTCACTTGGTGTATACGAGTGAATTTACAAGCAATCTATATTGGATAGATCAAAACTTACCATACACCAAGATGAGTGTTTTGCTTACCAAACAATCATGTAATTTCAGTTCTTCATTATTGAATGTGATGTTATGTGTCCCATGCTAAACCTATCCATACATCAAACAAAGTATGTCTGTCTTTATTGGTGAAAAAGAACTCAAGTGAAGAAGTCAAACTAGTGTGATATCATTTCTCGTGTTTTTGCAATGTGTCATTAATTTTTTTTTTTGATTTGATTAAGAACAATGGATGTGTAAGGTTTGCATCTAAAGGCTGATGTAACTAAAGAGCTCTTAGCATGCATGCATAAAGTGCAGAGTAGAATTACTTCAAAAGTTGTACATAACTAAATGAAAATAAGCTATGTGTAAAATCTTCCGAAGCCAAAGACCAAATCTTCCGAAGCTAAAGTTGAAGTCTTCTAAAGCTTTAAAGACAAAGTATTCCAAAGCCAAAAGACTGAAGACTGATTTCTTCCAAAGACAGAGAGGACATGCTTTCTCTGATCACTTTTTCACATAAAGCTGAACAACTTTCCACTGCCACTCTAAAGACTCACCAACTTATATAAGTTGGTGAAAAGGTCCATGCTTTTGTCAACTGTAGATTGTGGCCATTGGTCTGTAACTTTCTATTTTGTACCTTTTATCCTTTATGTAATAGATTAAGATGTGAGCTATGGTATGTCCTAGTCACAAGTCAAAAGACAATCTGTCTTTTGACTATAAATTGACCTTGTTGTCTAGATTAGTGTTTCCAACTGGCTTTCAAAGTATAGTCGACTGTAGAATGTAGTATAAAGTATCTTAGGTTCTTGTATTTATCTTTATGCTTTGTAAACTTTGTAATAGAACTTGACAGCAATATACACCATTCTTGAAAACCATACTTATCTTGTTCTTGTACTTTGTTCTGTGTATTACTTACTTGTGTTCTTAGTATCATCTACCTAAACCTGGTTCTTTGTTTGATCTGTTAAGTGTTCTAACTCTCTCCTTATTGTGAAACTGACTGTATTGACCACCCTTACCCGGTCCTACAATTGGTATTAGAGCTTTTTCGGCTCTTGATTGTAAGTTCTCACCATCTTAAATCCTTTCAGTTTCACAAATCACTTAACAACTCAAATGGCAGCTCTTACAAAGGCTGATATGGAAACCTTAACTATGACAAAGTCTACATTGATCATTCCTGATGACTTTGATACTTGGTTCCAAAGAATTGAGGCTTCATCAAGTCTCAAGACAGTAGGATGTGGGGATCTGTTGTCTTAAAACCTCATGTACCATGCACCTTTTCAGGTGCTGCTGGTGGTGGCATGATACCAAAGGAAGTGGTTGACTACTCTGAAGAAGAGTGGAAGAATATTGATCTAGATCAGAAAGCCATAACCGCTCTCCAATTTTCTCTTTCAAACTCTATCTACAGAGGCTTTAAGAAGTGCAACACTGCTAAGTAACCATGCGATGCACTGAAGTTCATGTATGAGGGGTCTAATGAAGCTAAAGATAACAAAAAAGACCTCTTGAAGCAGGAGTTTTAGAACTTCACCTTTAAAAAAGGTGAAACCATGACTCAACAATACTTCAGGTATGTTAAGATTGTGGATACTCTAATTGATGTTGGAGTAACTCTTAAGAGCATTCACAGCCCATTCCTTAAAATTATGTGAGTGTGAGTTCTTAAATTATTTGGAATGGTTTAAGTGGTTGTGAGTGGAGGAGAGAAAATGTTACTGCTCATCTGTAAATTTAAGGATTCACTATTCAACCTTTATAAATTTTTTAATATTTTTAAAAGTTGTTGCGAGTGGAGTAGAGAGAAAAGGTAATGAAAAAGGTATAAAAATATATTATTTAATTGAAAGAAGAGAGAAGAAGTAGTGATTTTTAATGTAATTATAATGATGAAAATAAGGAATGAGATGTGAATGCTCTAAGAATAGGGACATTATAAGGAAGTTCATGTCCTCTCTTCCCAGACAACAGACACACTATTGTAGGGTCATTAAGAGGACTGAAAACCTCAAGTACCTTACTCTCACTAAGTTGTATGGTATCCTTAGTTGATACAAGATGGAGATGAATATGCAAAATCCATCTGGCAACTCCAACAATCAGTAGAGTTTAGCCCTTCATGTGGTTGAAAGGGATTGCAAAGAACCATAACATCATCTCATCTGCTACCCTGAAAACTCATAAAAGGGCCCTTTCATCACCATCCCGGAGACATCAAGGGAGAGCTACATCCAAGGAAGCCCATTCCAAGAGGCAAGCTCTTCACAAGCCTTTGTGTCTACTGATGAAAGCAGTAACAACTTCCTTTGCACCCTTGAAGACTTGGACTGCATCCATCCAGATGATCTGGAGTACATGGAGATAGTTCAACAGATGGCTCTTCTCACTCACAAAGACAAGAAGTTCTACAAGAGGACATGGAAGAAGTTTTCCAGTAATACAACCAGTGTAATGTTTGGGCTAGACAAAAGCAAGGTGAAATGTTACAACTGTAACCAAATTAGACAGTTTGCTAGGGTGTGCAAGGCACCAAGAACAAATGGGACACTGAAGACTAATCATGAAGAAGCCAAGGTATTGGAACATCTTTGTACCTTAGAATTCATTTCTAAAGTTAACAGATACATGTCCTATAACTTAGAGATGTGATCTGACCTTGAGTCCTTAAACATCTTAAAAGCTGATTTTAAAAGAGCGGAAAATGATTATAAAATTAAAATAGAAGATCTAGAGAAAACCATTTCCACTCTTAAGCATGAACCCACCAACTACGGGACTCAAATCAAAGATCTCATCACTAAGTTAACTGAATTTCATCCTGAGCTTGTGATCAACAAAGCTAGGGTTGAAAAATGTTTTGTTAAAGAAGAGACATTCAAGAACATTATATCCTTATCCTTGCATGCAAAGATTTGTTATCTGAATAAGCAGGGCCTGGGATCTACTAAGATAGCTCCTTGATACACATTACTATCTGTGAGATCTCTATGGTGTGAAACTTGTGAAGATAAGCTTCATAAAACAAGAGTAGTTAAAGGGTAAGCCAATGTGTCCTTTAATGAACAAACTCGGGTGTGAAAGGTTCTAGTCCTGACTAGCTATTGGATCTTGATTTAGTTACCAACTATTTTAACAAATCTTGTTAGAATATTTCACGATCTACATGTAACTTATCAACAAGAGATCTTGATCCAAGATTTGAGCTGACAAGACTAAGCAAGAACACTACTTCAGCTCCAATGGTGACTAACCCTATAGATGGAGTTCCTATCAACACAACCATGACAAATTCAGCAGATACATCTGAGGTGCTTACAAATTTTAGCTCAAAGGCATAAAACTCAAATGAAAAAGCTACAAATGTAGGGGAAATGGTGGTGGTGACAGTGATCAAGAATTTCTTGATACTGATAACCACTCCATGGAAGACAACATCAATGATGTCACACACTCATTGGATTAAGCTTCTCTTGATAAGTGTGATGATGTGGTGGGTGACACTCCATTGCCAGCTCTAAACTTCATAAATTTGGATTTGTCCAATCAACTTCCTATGATCCCTCAACTAAGCCTTTACATGTAAACCTTACACTTTGATACTTGGTGCCAAATAATGGAAGGCTTCATCAAGTCTCAAGACAGCAAGATGTGGGGATTTTTTGTCTCAGGACCTGATGTACCATGCACAACTGCAGCTACTGCTAGTGGTGGCATGATACCAAAGGAATTGAAGAGAACCACAACATCATGTCATCTGCTACCCATAAAACTCACAAAAGGGTCCTTTCATTACCTCCCCGGAGACACTAAGGGAGAGCTATATCCAAGGAAGCCTATTTCAAGACACAAGCTCTTCTCAAGCCTTTATGCCTGCTAATGAAAGCAGTGGCAACTTTCTTTTCACTCTTGAAGACCTGGAGTGTATCCTTCCAGATGATCTGGAGTACATGGAGATAGTCCAGTAGATGGATTTTCTCACTCACAGAGTTAATAAGTTCTGTAAGAAGATAGATAAGAAGAATCCCAGTAATGCAACTAGTGGAAACTTTAGACTGGATAAAAGCAAGGTAAAGTGTTATAACTGTAACCAAATTGGACACTTAACTAGGGAGTGCAAGGCACCAAGGACAAATGGTGGCCAAGCATAATCCAGACCAAACTACACTGATGGAGCTCCACAAACTGAGAATCCCAAGTAGCAAGCTGCAATTGATGTTGAAAAAGAAGGCTTTGACTGGAGCTTTTAGGTTGAAGATGCATCTCCAAACCAAGAACTGATGGTTGATCATGAAGAAGCCAAGTTATTAGAACATTTTTGTACTCCTGAAAGTATTGCTAAAGTTAATAGATACAGTTCCTATAACATGGTAATGAGATCCGACCTTGAGTCCTTAAGCATCGTAAAAGCTTATTTTAAAAAAGCTGAAAATGACTATAAACTTGAGATAGAAGATCTAAAAAAAACCGTTTCAACTCTTAAGCATGAACACACCAACTATAGGACTCAAATCAAAGATCTCTTACCAAGTTAACTGAATGCCATGCTGAGCTTGTGATCAACAAAGCTAGGGCAGAAAAATGTATACTTAAAGAAGATACCTTCAAGAACATTATATCCTCAACCTTGCATGCAAAGATCTGTTATCAAAATAAGCAGGGTCTGGGATCTACTAAGATAGCTCCTCCACATACTTTACTATCTGTAAGATCTCTAAGGTATGGAACTTGTGAGCTTCCCTTCATAGACCCTATTCAAGAAAAGGATGAAGATGAAGAGGAGACATTGAAGGATGGATCTGAGTTGAGTGAAGAAGATCATCCTAAGATGGGTCACTATTATCCTGAGGAGAGGAAACAACCAGGGATGACCAAGTCCAAAACAATGAACTTGATCAGAGCAACCAAGAGAAGATCAAAGAAGGCTCAAGAGATCAAGGGCACCTTTAACTCAAAGTAGAAACAAATCTTTATCTGTTTTGGATTTGAACTAGTGAAATATGAAGATCAACTATGGACTCCATTACCAGGAGTTCTAGTTTATGTCCAACTCTTCCATGTGAAGAAAAGAAGGTTGAACAGCTATGCACCACTGCTGCACAGCCTAAACCATCCGGTTCAAAGAGAAGCCTCACCCTAAGAAGCTTGTTGCATCATCTATGATTTTATGAAGATGAAGATGGAAGTGAAAAGTGATCAAGCTTAGCTTTCTACTTCAAAGAAAACTCTCAGAAGGAAGCCAGTTGATTGCATCATGTTTGGTAATGCTTCTCATCTTGCCAATGATTGCATCTACAATCCCAAAAGTACTATCTACACAACCAAGAAGAAAACCTCAGAGAAAAGGAAGTAGAAGATAGATTTAAAAGGAAAGTCTTTTCTATTCATAAGCTCCAAAGTGAAGAAGAAGACAAGTGAAAGCTTGCCTTTAGAATAAAATTTGGTCTCGGAAAAAAGGAATGCTTCCAAAGTACTGAAGTCTACTGCAGTGGATGCAAACTCTTTTGAAAGTCTAGTCTCCAAAACTTCCAAAGTCATTAAAACTTATAAAGTGTTGAATGCCAAGTCTAATCCTCCAAAGATGGTGTAGAAGATAAAGGATGACCATGTGATATCAACAACAACAAATGATCCTCAAAGCCTGAACATAAGATCAATCACTGTTGCATTGTCTTTAGTTCACTTTAACAAGCCCAAGCCCAACAAGGGATTGGGTTTTAAAATGTAACTAACCATCTTTTTTATGAAGAAATAGCTAAAAACTAGAAGAAATGTATGGATCATTGGTAGTGGTTGTTCCAGGCATATGACAAGCAATGACTCTTTGCTTCAAAACTTCGAGAAAATTGATGAAGGGCCAGTTCTTTTAGTGAAGACTCAGGTGGTAACATCACTAGAAGGGGCAGTGTCACAAATGGTAAGCTCAGTATTGAGAAGGTAAACTTTGTCAAAGAGCTTGGGTACATTCTAATGATTTTATTCTAATTTTGTGATCAGAGACGCACCATACTCTTCACTAAGCATGAGTGTATTGTTCTTAAACCCAGGTGGTCATTCGTTAAGAGTATATCCTGCTTAGAACCCCTAAGAAAGGGAATATGTATAAGATGGATTTGCAGGAAACATCCCTTCAGGAGAAGTTTCTTGCTTTCTATCTAAAGTAAATAGCGATTAGTCTTTCCTTTAGCATAAAAGAATGTGCCATGTAAACTTTAAAATAATGAATAAATTAATTAGGAATGATTTAGTAACTTGAAGGCCACAGAAAGAGTTTACAAGCGATGACCTTTGTGTTGCATGTCTGAAAGGGAAGCAACACAAAGTGTCATACAAGCCAATGGAAAGGAACTCCATCACTACAACCCTACACTTATTACATATGAATCTCTTTGGCCCTACCAGTGTAATGAGTCTGGAAATGACCTCTTATTGTTTGGTGATCACAAATGATTTCACAAGATTCACTTGGGTCTTATTACCTAGAACTAACGATGAGACTCCTGAGATCTGGAGTAACTTTATTACGAAAATTGAGAATCGATGTGATCACAAGGTCAACACTCTAAGATGTGATCAATAAACTGAATTTATGAACCAAATCCTTGATTCATTTTGTGATGAAAAAGGTATTACAAGAAAATGTAGTTCTCCCAGTACTTCTTAGCAAACTAGTGTTGTAGAGAGGAGAAACGTGATCCTTATTGAAGCTGCAAAAATCATGTTATTTGACTCTAAACTGCCTATCACATTCTGGGTAGAGGCAGTCAACACTGGCTGCTATGAGAATAACTAAGTTTTAGTAGTTAAGACTCATGGTAAGACTTTTTATGAAATGTGATACAAAAGGAGGCCTTACATTAGTTTCCTTAGGTTATTTAGATGTCCTTGCACCATCTTGAATACCAAAGATCAAGTAGCCAAATTTGTTAAAAAATCAGATGATGGACACTTCATTGGATACTTTTCCCAAGCTAAGGCTTATAGAGTATACAGTCTTAGAACTAGAATAGTTAAGGAGTCAGCCAATGTGACCTTCAATAGCAAACTCATAGTATGAAAGATTCTAGTCCTAATTGGTTGTTTGATCTTGATTTAGTTACCAACGTTTTAACAAATCTTGTGAAGATGTTTTAGAATCTATAGGTAACTTAGCAACAGGAGATCCTAACCTAGGATTTGAGCTAAGAAGACCAAGCAAGAAAACTACTTCAGTTCTAGTATCAGACACTACCTTAATATCTCTGTCAGCATGGCTACAAGAGAGGTACTTTAGATGGAACACTCTTCATCAAAGAAATCGAGAATGACTTGATGCTGGTTTAAGTTTATGTAGATGACATTATGTTTGGTTCACCTAATCCAAAGCTTTACAAAGACTTTGAGAAGCTGATGAATAGTATATTTAAAATGAGTGCCATGCGGGAACTCAATTTCTTTCTAGGAATTCAAGTAAAGCAGGTTGACAATGACATCCTTATAGGTCAGACAAAGTATGTACAAGACATATCTGTAACACCCGGATATTTTAAGAAGTTGTAAAAATAATAATCAAAGTGGAAAGTGCCATTTAACCCAAGTTAAGGGGTTAAATGTGCCAAAAGTACAAAATTTAATATTATTTTGTACAAAAGTAACATGGCC
>BJCO01007481.1:0-10970 GCA_018326465.1 Flaveria floridana
CAACTAGATTATTATTAAATTAACATTATTAATTATTTTTAAGTCACCAACGTCAAACGACAACTAGTGTGTGCTTACGACACGTGTATGCAAAACTTAACGGAACTAACGGAGTTTGGTAACGGAAAATTACCGGATTTCACATTCCTCATCTTCCAAATACACCAAATTACTGTGAGAATTATAGCGTGAACCGCCTTTTTTTTTGCTTGATAAAGGAACTGAATTCCTAATCAGCAGCAGGTCTCTTATAGAAAAAGCATAAATATGGGGAATATTACACCAAGCACTCACATAACTCCATAACATGGAAGCATAGTAGCACCTAATGAAAAGATGATCAGCAGATTCTGGGGCTTCGAGACAAAGGGGGCAGACAACTGATTCAATAGGGATGTTTCGTCTTGCAAGCGCTTGACGAGTCGGAATCCTGTCGAGTTCAGACCGCCAGGCAAGGATATTAACTTTGCTAGGGACCTGATTACACCAAACCAGCACAAAAGAAGCTAGAGGGGATCCGCCAGCATTAAGCATATTTCTCATTGAGCTCACCGTGAACAACCCGTCCGTGGAGGCCTTCCATCTCCAAACCCCATTGACATGAGAGAGCAACTGACCTATAATTATGTTTCTTTTCCTCAGGTAGATCTCAATCTTTTTGATGCTTAACCAAGTGCCCCCCAAACTAGGTTTTGCAGGAATGAGACTGTGATGATAAGGCGTATGATGAAGGCAAGTAATTATAGATTTCCATAGAGAATTCCCCTCCTTCAAGAACCTCCACCACCATTTGGATAATAGGCAGATGTTTTGGGCCTTGAGCGAACCCAAACCGAGCCCACCCTCAGATTTCTTAGCACATACGATATCCCATTTAATCCAGTTTATAATTCTCTTATTCTCAGAGCCTCCCTAAAAAAAATCCTCCTTATTTTTTCTAGAGAATCAATCACCTTGTCTGGGGCCTTGAAAAGAGAAAAATAATAAACGGGAAGGCTATCCATCACCGAACGGATGAGAATAACCCTGCCCCCAACAGATAAATGCTTCGCTTTCCAAGTGGACAGTCTAGCCTCAAAAGACTCGATCACAGGCCTCTAGTTTTTTGCCAAATTCATATTAGCACCAATCATAAGGCTAAGGTACTTAAAAGGTAATGAACCAACTTTACAACATGCCATAACAGCAAGATCAACAACTTTTTCTTCTGGAATATTAATCCCAATCAAACTACATTTTTTGGGGTTTATTTCCAATTCTGACACTAGATGGAAGCACCTCATTAATCTAATCAGGTTCAAGAAGTTTAAGAGGGACCATTCCCCTAAGATGATGACATCGTCGGCGAATAGGAAATGTGATAAAATCGGCCCACTGTTAGGAATTTTTATCCCTTTGAATACACCAGCATCTACAGCTTTGCACATCAGCCAATTAAAAGCCTCCATGGCGATTAAAAATAGGAACGGAGAAAGGCGGTCCCCCTGTCTAACACCCCGTGAAAAATTAAACTCCTTCGACGGGGAACCATTGATGAGAACAGAGGCTTTAGGCAATCTAAGAATACCTGAAACCCAACGCCTCCAGCGATGTGGGAAGCCCATTTGATGAAGAACCGAATCAATGAACTCCCAAGAAATCAAATCAAACGCCTTTTTAAAGTCGATTTTAAATGCTAAACCCGATTTTTTCATTTTTTTGATCCAGGATAGGACTTCATTAACGACAAGAGGACCATCAAGAATATTCCGATTGACCAGAAAAGCCGTTTGCAAGTCAGAGATTACCGAGCCAATTACCAATTTTAGACGATTTGCCAAGACTTTTGAAACTGTCTTATGAATACATCCAATGAGGGAGATAGGATGAAAATCATCAAAAGAGGAATGGTCAGTTACTTTTGGAACCAAAGTGATGAATGATAAACCACATACACCACTGATGATGCCATCCCAGAAGAAAGCATTCATGACGTCCAGGAAATCGTCTTTGAGAAACTCCCAAAAGTGGTTGATAAAAGCAAAATTGAACCCATCCAGGCCAGGAGCCTTGTCTTTTCCGCAATCCCAAACATCAATTTTAATTTCGTCCAATGAAAAATTACGAACAAGGGAATCCGCATCCAGATTCGAAAGATTCTTGATTCCGGAACACACCATAGCAGGTCTAGAGGCAACCCTCTCTTTGTATCGGTCTTCAAAGAAACTACGAGCTTCATGTTTTATAACTTTAGGTCGATCTGTCCAAGCACCATTTATTGAAATACCATTAATCCGATTACACGCCATTCTCGAGTTATAGATACCGTGAAAAAATGAGGTGTTTTCATCCCCTTCAATAGCCCATTTAATTCTCGCTTTCTGCCTCAAATCTTCCAGTCTTTTCTTGTCCAAATCCAATAAGGATTTTTTGATTTCTAATCTTTCATTACTTTCTGATTCAGAAAGACCCACTAACTCTGCAATGGAATCAAGAGTATTAAGCCTTAAAGATAAAGATTGAAAAATCTCCAATGCGTTCCTTTTTCTTTCTACGGTCCACTTTTTAATTGAAGTTTTCACGTTTTTTAGTTTGGTAGCAAGACGTGCATCAGGCCTATAAAAGCCAACCGGGATATCAAGGCCAGTCTTGACAACATCTTCTAACCCATCTTCCTTTAGCAAAGATGAGAAGAATCTAAAAGGTTTAGGACCAAAACAGTTCCCAGATCTAGAGAGAGTAATCGGGCTATGATCTGAGTGTTTTTTGGGCCATGCCATGACAACAGCATCCGGCCATTTGTTAAAGAACTCGTCACATATTAATATCCGGTCCAGCTTACTCCCTTTTAATCCATTGTCCGTGACATGAGAAAATTTGGTTCCCCCCATGTTGTATTCCAATAGATCAGAATCAAATATAAAGTTATTAAAAGCGTTAGCCCCATAAACATTAAACTCAGAATTAAACCTTTCAAAAGAATACCTGACTTCGTTAAAGTCACCAAGCATAATCCACATACCCGGGAAAGATTCTTTAGAGGATTTTAAGAACTCCCAGAGATCCTTTTTTAGCAGATGGGTCTTGAGGAGCATAAACGTTGGCGACATTTAGAAGTTCTTGAGAACCTTTAAGCTTACCAATGGTGATAATGGCGTTCCTATTTTTGATGAAATGGGCCATTTCATAAATTGTCGGATCCCAACAGCTTAGCAAGCCCCCCGACCTACCAGAAGATTCAACACATTCCATGGCAACTTGACGCCTACCCCAGATACTTGATATTGGAATACGAGCCTCATCCGAGATCATAGTTTCCTGAATACAACAATAACTAATTTTATGAGCGGAGATAAGAGCTTTTACCCAATCAACCTTGACCGAATCAACCAGCCCCCTAGTGTTTATGGAAAGCCAATCCATTAAGACACAAGTTTCACACCATCAGCAGAAACAAGCTCTCTCACTAACTCTGTGTGCTTAGAAAGATCGACTTGAACCAATTCACCAACCTCCAATGTGTTGTTCACCTCGTCATCAGGGTCAATAGGCGTCGAACTCACCTGGTTACCTGGATCGGCCGGGAGAGAGGCATCGGCTAGAGTGACGGTGGGATGGGCAGAAGTAGCAGATGGGCAATTTGGCGAGACCTGGACCGGTTTAACGTACGGCATCACAGGCAAATCATTATACCTAATACATTCTCCCACCAAAGATGGATTAAGTTTTGAAGGAACTACTTCCCCTCTAACCTTCTTCCTGATGTTTCTAGAAGAAAAAGAGATCCCAGCAGCAATTTTAAGGTTTCTACGAAGGCCCTTTTTTTTGTTTTTCCTCTTTGGGGTACTGTTAAATATGAGCTGATCTAGCCCAAAAGGGTCAGATTCAAGCCCAAGAAACGGGTCCACACTAGCATTTTTATCCATGCCATAATGGGACTGGGCCCCATACCTATCACTTGCCTCATGATGCATTCTCTCGGTTATATTCATATGGTTACCGTCTTCATCACAATCCGTATGGAAATCATTGGGCCCCATGACTAACGGGTCTACCGCTAAGACAGGAACATTCTCCAGGCTAATGGACATTTCGGATGTGCCAGAAGGTTTGTGGATGGGATCTTTCTTCTTCAGCTCGCAAGACGGAGACGACAGAGAGAAAGAAGATGTTTTGTTACTATCCATAACCGAAGAGGATAGACTTGATGTAGGTGAGAAATTAGCAAGGAAATCCGGCGTCCAAGATCTTTCGATTTCATATACTTCAGCAAGATATGATTGTTGCCTCCAACACACTTTTACCTTACCGGAAATACGATCAGAAGAACATACTAAAATACCAATTTCATCGTAAGATAGAACCCCATCATCGAGAGATACCTCCGAGTTACATACGACTTTACCAAAAACCCCACCAATTTGATCAAAAACTGCTTTGTCCCAAAGTTGAACCGGGACACCCTGAATTCATACCCATGCAATGCGATTTGAAAGAATGTGCTGCCCCTCCCACGGATCCAACCGATTTAGAAAAGGTTTCCACAAATGTGTCAGATCATTCAAATATCTCTTAGCTTTACAAGAAGAGCTGAAGGAGATGAGAATTCTTAGGCCCTAAAGATATCTAACACTCATTCCAAAAATCCTTCATTCCAGATTAGTTTATTTATAGCTCGAAGAGAGACTATATCTTTAACCTCGCCCACCAGAGAAAGACCGCACCATCGTCTTAGCACATCAGTTTCATCTGGAATGGAAATCGAGGGGATGTCCTCGACCGATACACCAGAGAGGACATCTTTATATGAGTACGATCCTGCTACTCGAGGTTGTTGTAAGAAAACAATAGGCTCTGGTAGCCCAACATGGATGTGAGTATTGGCCCGTGATTTCACCACCGGAGAATGATAAACAATCTTGTTACCTTCCTTATCATATTTGGCAAGGTTCGTAACTATTTTTAGCCCACCAATCTTGAGATTGTTAAGCGCATCCGATAGTACATCTATTCTAGACACCGATTTAAATCTGACGAATACAAACTTTCCTTTACCATTCTTAGCCGTTTTCTTTGGGACGAAAGCATCAGTAAGGTTTCCAAGATTTTGACAAACCTCTCGTAGAGAATGGCTAGTGAGATCGTCAGGTATGTTTGAAAGAAAAAACGAGATAATCTGACTTGCCTGCCTGTGATTGTTGGCTCCCTTGCGCTTGCCATGCTGGAAAGACCACTCCCCGTCGTCATCTTCCGGTTGATACTGAAAACGATCTCCTTTTTTCACCGGAAAGTTCCGTGTCTCCACCGCGTCTTTTTGTCTCCACCGCCTTGTCTCTGCCGAGAAGCATCGAAAGGAACGTATACTAACACACATACTTATCTAGAGGTTTGAGAAGTTATAAAGAACGAACATAAACTCAAACAATATAAGAGTAAGTTACGAAGAACATTCAAGTATGAAAGAGAGTACCATCTTTAGTTCCTTATTCATTAAACCATTGTTTTCTCACCATAAATCTACCCCGATTTGAAATTAAAGAAAACTAAATGGTTTTATTGTTACACACATAATAGTAGAGGGACTGAAATTGTAATTGTTGATAGTTAGTAGCTAAAGTTGTAATTGTGCTGTTATTAGAAACTAACTACCATTAGTTAGTTAGTATCAGTATAAATCCTAATAATGGAGGAATAACAAGCCGCTTGATTGATTGAATTTCCTTCTTCTTCTTTGTTCTTGAAATTGATCTTATCAAGTGGTATCAGAGCTACCGATTCTCGGAAGCTCTCACACAATTGTTGAAGTAAAGATGACGACGAGGAATCAAACACTGGAGCAGAGAGTGCAAGAGCATGATGCGACTCTATTCCGATTGGAATCTGCAACCGGGAAGAATTTAACGGAGTTAGAAGCGATCAAATTGGCCGCGGAGAAGAATTCATCTGACATGGAAGCGGTGAAGATACAGATGTTGGAGAATTCAAATTGAATGATGGAAGTTTTGAAGAATTTGCAGTTGTTGAATACTAATTCGGCAATGGGAGTGGAGAATGGAGGATTATCGAGCGAAAGGGACGATAGAGTAACATCTTTCCACAGTAGCAATAATCGACTCGTGAAGATGGAGTTTCCTAAATTTAATGGAGTTAATGTAGAGGGGTGGTTATGCAAGGTGGAGCACTTCTTCTCTATCGACAACACTCCAGATAATAAGAAGGTACGTTATGCAATTGTTCATTTGGAAGATATAGCTCTATTGTGGCATCAATCTTTCATGAAGTCTCGGGGGGGAAACATCGATGGAATGTTATGGAGTGAGTATAAGAGCTTTATATCCACTAGATTTGCAACAATTTTGGGGCAAGATTCCATGGGGGCATTAGCAGCCATCAGACAGACTGGAACCTTACAAGAACTCTATCAAGAGTTTGATTTAGCTCTTACCAAGGTGTCCATCTGCGATGAGTATGCAGTCAGCTTGTTTTTTAGAGTGGTGAAACGCGAAATTGGGTATCCCCTCCTACTGATCAGGCCCAAGAACTTACCAGAAGCATACATGCTAGCAAGAATTCAAGATAAGAATCTTGCAGTGGTGCAGCCCGGTAGTTGGAATAGAGTATACAAACAACCAATAAAGAGCAATGGTTACTCAAACAAAGGATCTTGGATGGGTACTGTAGCTAACCTTCCATTACTACCAGCACCACCTGTTAAAGCCAAGCCTGTGTTCACCAAAAGATTATCCACCAAAGAAATTGACGAAAAAAGAGCCAAGGGTGAATGTTTTGGGTGCAATGAGAAGTATACACCAACTCACAAATGTAAGAACAATCAATTATTCTCTATTGAAGTCTGGGAAGAAGATGAGAATGATGAAAACATGGAGGTAACTTTTGATCAAGGACAAAAGGAAATAGATCCCCAGATTTCATTGAATGCAATCATGGGAGTTCCCTCTTATTCCACTATGAAGGTGATGGGCTCAATGGGCACTAAACCTTTACATATTCTGATTGATTCAGGATCAACTCATTTTTTGGATGAAGGAATTGCAGCCAAAATTAAGTGTCCTACACAGTCAATTTCTCCCATGAAAATCACTGTGGCAGATGGTAATGTGATGAGCTGTAATAAAGTATGTACAAACTTACAATGGATGATGCAAGGGAATTGGTTCAAGGCTGATGTATATCTTATTCCTTTGACCAATTATGATATGGTTCTTGGAATACAATGGCTGCAGAGTTTAAATGACATAACATGGAACTTTAAAAAGTTGACTATGAAGTTTATGGATAATGACCGAGTAGTTGAATTGAAGGGTTCTAAAGAAAATGGAGTCACTCTTTGTTCTGGTGAGAAACTGCATGATTTGTTGGGTAATTCGAATAAAGTGGTACAAGCCCACTTATTTAGCTTACACTCCTTGAATACTCCACCTACCCATGTACCAGTGGTCAAAGAAAAGACATTATTTCCTGCAATTGAATCTCTTTTAGAAGAGTATTCTGATGTGTTTGCGGTACCTACTACACTACCACCAAAAAGAAATTATGATCACTAGATTGTACTTAAAGAAGGAATTACTTCAATATCCCAAAAACCTTATCGTTATCTAGCAGCTCAGAAAGACATCATTGAAAAGATGACTCAGGAACTACTGGATATGGGAGTCATAAGAGAAAGTACAAGTTCTTTTGCAGCCCCGGTAGTTCTAGTAAAAAAGAAAGATGGTACATGGCGCATGTGTGTTGATTATAGGTGACTTAATGATGCTACAATCAAGAACAACTTCCCTATTCCACTAATTGATGAACTATTGGATGAGTTGGTTGGTTCATCGATATTTTCTAAGCTGGATTTTCGCTCAGGATATCATCAGGTACGTATGCACGAACCTGACATACACAAAACTGCCTTCCGTACTCATCAAGGTCACTATGAGTTTTTGGTTTTACCCTTTGGGTTAACCAATGCTCCGGCTACCTTCCAAGCCTTGATGAATTCCACATTCAAATCATTGCTATGAAAATGTACCTTGGTATTTTTTGATGACATTCTTATTTATAGTTCATCTATGGAACAGCATGTGATTGATCTCAAATCCATCTTGGATTTATTGAGATCCAATTCATTATTAGCTAAACGGTCTAAATGCAGCTTTGCTGGGTCCACAGTGGAGTATCTTGGGCATATTATTACTAAAGAGGGTGTAAGTACCGATCCTTCCAAAATTGAAGCTGTTGTTAAATGGCCTATTCCTACCACGGTTAAGCAATTAAGAGGATTTTTAGGGTTAGCTGGCTATTATAGGCGTTTCATCAAAGCCTTTGGTAGTATAGCTAAACCACTCACAAGTTTACTAAAGAAAGATACTTTTCAATGGCATGAGCAGGCACAACAGGCTTTTGAAAATCTGAAAACAGCTCTATGCACCACTCCTGTGTTGGCACTACTTGATTTCTCAAAAGTTTTTGTGATTGAGGCTGATGTTTCATCTAAAGGGCTGGGAGCTGTACTTATGCAAGACAACCACCCTTTGGCTTTTATCAGTAAAGGTATCTCTTTACGACAACAAGCCATGTCTGTGTATGAAAAAGAACTTCTAGCCATCTTAATGGCTGTCAAACATTGGCACCATTATTTGATTGTCAAGCACTTTGTAATTCGCACTGATCAATGTAGTCTCAAATATCTTTTAGATCAAAAGATTAGCACACCATTACAACAAAAATGGTTAGCTAAACTTTTGGCCTATGACTATGAGATAGTATATAAACAAGGTGCCCAGAATGCAGTGGCTGATGCACTATCGAGAGTGGAAGGTTTAGCCTTATTCCATGTGGGAGTCAGTACCATTGATCCTTGTCTCTTACCAAAAATTCAAGCTAGTTGGGCTGCTGACCCACTTCTTCAAAAGATCATTGAGAAATTGAAAGCTAATATTCCAGTCAAACATATGACTTGGGATGGTTCCTTATTGAAGCGAAAGAACAAGTTAATGGTGGGTGATGATCCCCAATTACGTACCGAATTATTGCAACTATGTCATGGTTCATCTATTGGGGGACACTCAGGGTTTTACCCTACACTCCAAAGATTAAAGCAACTGTTTTATTGGAAGAAATGTTCCAAGGATGTCCGCCAATTCGTTCACAATTGTCCTACGTGTCATAAAGCTAAGTTTGAACGGGTGGCCATACTGGGGTTATTATAACCATTGCCTATTCCTCAATCTGTCTTTTCCGACATCTCGATGGATTTCATTAGTGCCTTACCAAAAGCTTTTGGTAAAGACACTGTCCTGGTAGTGGTAGACCGCCTCACTAAATATGCCCACTTTATTGCTCTTGCTCACCCTTTCACCGCAGTTCAACTTGCTCAACTTTTCTTTGATAACATCTTCAAACTTCATGGTTTTACAACCACCATAGTATCGGACAGAGATCCCATTTTCCTCAGTCATTTTTGGAAAGACTTCATGAAATTGCAAGGCATTGAACTCGCTTTTTCTTCAGCATACCATCCCCAGTCTGATGGACAAACCAAGGTATTAAACAGATGTTTGGAAGCTTATTTACGTTGCATGGTGATGGATGATCCGCTTCAATGGCCTAAATGGTTAACTTTGGCTGAGTGGTGGTACAATACCACCACCCATTCGGCAATAGGAATGTCTCCTTTTGAAGCTTTATATGGTTTACCTCCTCCATTGCACATTCCTTATATCCCAAATGATTCTAAAATTGAATCCATTGATTCTTGGTTTCACCGGCGGGAAACAAAGTTAGTTGCTTTAAAGGCTAATTTGGCTAAAGCACGCAATCGCATGAAGCAACTAGCTGATAGACATCGCAGTGATCGGGAGTTTCAAGTAGGTGATTGGGTTTACGTTAAGCTGCGAGCCCATGTTCAAACTTCATTGAAATCCCATCGTCATCACAAATTGTCTCCCACCTATTATGGGCCTTACTTGGTTGTGGAATGTATTGGTTCAGTCGCTTATAGACTTGATCTTCCACCTACTTCTCAGATTCATCCAACCTTCCACGTCTCTTTACTTAAAGCAGCTCCCGAAGTTTCCACAATTCCTCCTACTCCGTTACCAGCTGAACCACGGTTCCATCTTCAACCACGAGCTATCTTGGATCGCCAACTTGTGCGGAAAGGAAACGTGTTATTGTTCGCGTATTGGTTCATTGGATGAATCTCCCACTTTCAGAAGCCACTTGGGAGAACTTGGAATAACTTCAATTGTGGTTCCCTTACCTTAATTCTTGAGGACAAGAATTATTTTGAGGCGGGGGGATTGTTACATACATAATAGTAGAGGGACTGAAATTGTAATTATTGATAGTTAGTAGCTAAAGTTGTAACTGTGCTGTTATTAGAAACTAACTACCGTTAGTTAGTTAGTATCAGTATAAATCCTAATAATGGAGGAATAACAAGCAGCTTGATTGATTTAACTTCCTTCTTCTTCTTTGTTCTTGAAATTGATCTTATCAGTTATGGAACTTGGGTGCTAACAATCAAGACATTTACCTTCAAAAACACGATACCATGAGCTATGCGACATAACTTCTGTTATTTTAAAATAATCCCCATAAGTACCGCTTAGTTTTTAAAATAATGTAGGTGTTCTGTCTTGAATTCTATATACATTAACAAACCGCATAGTTATTAGTCTAATCCATGGGTAGGGCGGTTTACTACCATCAACAACACCTCAATTAAACCCTTGAGCCAACTCATGTAAGTCAAATTAGGCATTTCATTGTTTTTGGACTTATCATCAATAAACAACGTGGTGTTATGCTTCTCGGCAACCTTTATCTAGGTGTCTCTTTTCCTTACTACCCAGCTTCCCAAAAACAAACATTTGACTGAATGAGGTTGCTCTGGCACGCGTGGAAGCGTAATGAATAATAAGATATATATGAGCATGGAAGTTCGGGTTGGGGTTTGAGGGGGTTTGGGTTTGAGAGGG
>BJCO01007486.1:0-10130 GCA_018326465.1 Flaveria floridana
TCCTCTCCTCTCCTCTCCTCTCCTCTCCTCTTCTCTTCTCTTCCTTTCTCTCCATTTCCTTTCATTTTGGAAGGATTGTTTTTAGCCTTGTTTTTCCTTCCATTTCCTTCAATTTCTTTTCTTTTCCCTCCTTAAGTAAACTCGGGAACATGAATTTTTAACAATCCTTTCATTTCCTTCCATTAAAAAAAACTCGGGAACACAACTACTTTTTCTTTCCTTTCATTTCTTTTCTTTTCTCTCCTTAAATGAGACCCGGGAACACAACGTAAGTTCCCCCAAACTCGAAACCACCTTCACTTCTCTTAACCCTTCACTACCTAAAATCACAAAGCACCGGCCTACCTCCGCAACCCACCTCCGCCGAGCCCTCCGCCGCGCCGCCGAGCACTCCATCGTGCCCTCCCCCTGCGCGCTGCCCTCCCCCTGCGTGGCTAAACCCGTGATCTTTTAAACGCCCTCTGCATCTTTCAATCGTAACATACAATCGATTTTACAAGAAACCCTCTTAGCAATCGCTTCAAAAATGGAGCTTTACACATACCCATCTCGTCCTCCAATCTCGTTTTCACATATACCTTCGTTTTCTTTTGCCAATTTGGTGATAAAAGTCAAAGATTTCTTCAGCTCTGCAGTTTCAATGATCGTTGGAAACGTTTTCTCTGCGATTTTCACCTTCTTCTTCGCGTTAGGTGTGTTTTCATCTTCTTTTTCATCGAACCTGATGAAAAAAATAGATTTATCTGCAGACATTAAAAAATAGATTTATTTTAGTTACAAAATATTTTAACAGTCTGCAGATTTTAAAAAGACAAACAGTCTTTTTTCTTGTAGACCGTAGACGTTTGGTCCACATCTTCTGCTGCAGATGTCTGTAGATGTGATCCGCAGACTGCAGACGTTTTCCTGTAAAAAAACAAACAACACCTAAGAAGTAAGCGGTTATTCAACTCGGACTAATCAGTTTGAATCAGACCAAGTGATATGCGCCACGATATGTCGATCTCCATGTTTATCTTTGTTTCTTAGTGGGTCATGTTCTTTATTTTGTTTAATTAATTAGAAGCGATGCACTAGTTTATTTCAGTAACTCACTTTACATTTATTTTGTTTGTATTACCATATAATAGCCACATATATTTTCATCGGATACGCAAAAGAATTTATTTCAAGTTCTCTATCTATTCGTTATTTGGTTTCTTTCTCTTTTTAAGACCAACAATTCCTGTTGAAACAACATCCTTACACCAAGGTCAAGAAAGTTGCTCCAATTTATAAAATCCGCATACTCCAAAAGAAACTTATTATGATAAAATTAAAATTTTGTATCTTGCAAGAATAGAACTTGCGGTCAATGTAAAGAGATCCAAAAACTATAATAATCTGCAATAAGAATTTAAACATAACAAAAGTATAAATGTAAGCTTTTAAAAACGAATTCAATGAGAGTAATGTGAACTCCATCGATCATGTTTTACCCTTTCATGAAGACAATTTTGAATCAAGTTTTGCAATCATCAAACCCTATTCTCTTACCCGCGTCATGATATTCTCCATATATACATTTTACATTTAAATCATGTTGTTTTTAGGTAAAATAATTAAATACTTGTATTAAGTGTAATCTCTAACGAGAAAAAATCTTTACTAACAAAATGTAATCATGAACGACTTAGGATATTTATGTGGGTGTTTAGGATTGCTTATTAAAACTCCTTTTAACTTTTGAAAAAGAGATAAGTTGAAAGGAGTTGAAAGTGTGTTTGGATGGAGATGAAGATCTAAGGAGAAAAATGAGTTTTTGAGAAGTTAAAATATTGTAACTTCTCAAAACTCCTTTTGAAAAGTCAAATTGTTTCCGAAAACAGTTTATTGACTTATTGACTTTTCCAATAAGTTAATAAGTTAGTATGGAGTGACTTATTAACTTATTTCCCTCACAACCATTACAAAAACCAAACACTATAAAATGACTTTTTAATTTTTTAAAAATTAATAAATTAAAAAGTAAATAAAAAAAGCACTCCCAAACACCCACAAAAAGAGATGTAAATAAACAATCCCAAACATGGCCTATGTAAATCCAAAATTTATTATTTACAACTTACCAAATATTTTTAACGAAATACCGAATCTAAACAAAATATAGAATTGATTTGTTTTTGTGTTTGGTTGAATAGTGCCAAATCGAAGGGAAATTTCATCTACTGTCGTGTTCTTTGGCTCCGCTGTCACAAATACAATAATCCCCCATTGATCTATCTATCTATCTATCTATTCTCACAAACAATCAAACCCCCATCGGATCTACCAAAGCTAAATTACCGAAGAAATAACAAGTGAGCCTACTCCCACAATTTCGTTATTATTGTTCCTAATCGTGTTATTATTATTATTGTTGTGTTTATATGTCTACATAGGCTTCTATAGTTCTATTTATCTGTTGTAGCATCCAGATCCGCGTAATTGTTGATTGTTCTGTGGGTTTTAGGTATGTAGTATTTGGATTATGTTATTGATTGTGAATGATTGTATAGAGGTCTTCGTGTTTGATTTCGGGTTTTCTTCCAAATTCGCATTGGATCAAATTGATCAGTGTTAAGTGTGGTGTTTTAAGATTTAGACCAATCTATGGATGTGAAACTTCGTGTTATTGTATATGGAAGTCGTTTTCGTGGTTTGTTTTAAGTTCTAAATCTGAAGAGTGTTGAAAGTAACTAGTGGAGTGTGTATAGATAGATCTTTCTTTGTTTTTTGATTCATTAGTCTATCTGTAAATTGTAAAATTATGTTGTTTTACAAGTTCTGAACCCTTGTTTCATCGATCAATGCCTTATCCAATTATTGGCTTTCTATGAACAGTGTACACATTTATTTATAACTGGAATTGACAAGTGTCTAATGTTAGGATTATCTTCTAAGTAATCTCATTTCACTTTTGTAGGTTTCCTAGTTGAATATGGGAGTTGCACAAAACAATAGCGGCATGGAGGAGGGAACACTTGAGATTGGAATGGGTAAGCTGGCATTATTCCAACAAGTTACACAGTTAGCTAGAATATGATATTGTTGAAATGTGAGCTTTAGATGAGTGCATATCTAATGAAAGTCTGTGTTTTTATGTGGTGGTGTTGGTTTGGGAGGCGGCAGGGGTGGGGTTTCTAAGTCTCCGCTATGGCTTTAGATGAGTGCAAATTGGAGTCTCTGATTTTGCAGTTTCTAGAAATCCTTGTTCTCACATGCAACTTTTACTGGAACCCCTAAGATGAACCTCGTTTAGTATCCACCTACTTGATCTATCTGGTTTCCCCTGTTTCAATTATGAGAATGATATTTTCCTGATACACGTGATAGTTTTAGCAGTGAATTGGATATTAGGAAAAAAGAACAACATACTTCACTTTATCCAGGTTGAATGTCTGAAACTTTTCGTTCCTTGATGCTTGCACAGAATATAGAACCGTCTCTGGAGTTGCTGGACCACTTGTCATTCTTGATAAAGTGAAGGTTAGTTTCTACGTTTCTCTTCAACGCTCTTATTCGTTTTAAATTTTTGTTATTATGATTTATGGTTATGAAAGCTATATGTATGTTTGAACTTTGAACCCTCAAATTTCTTTTGCATTCTAGCCAAATCATCGAGTAAAAGGTGCATTCCTCTTTCTATCATGTTAGGGACCAAAGTATCAAGAAATTGTCAATATCCGTTTAGGAGATGGAACAACTAGACGTGGTCAAGTCTTGGAAGTTGACGGAGAGAAAGCTGTTGTTCAGGTGATCATCACCTGGCATTATATGCAGAAATTCTGTCTGTCATTCTTGATTTTCAAAATTTGATCTACATTTTGTTTATGACCCTCAATCATTAACTCATTGTTCAAAATTGTCTGTTTTTTATTCGCTTGTGTAGAGTTTCAGTCTTAAAGCATTTGGTAAAACCAGCTTTCAATTTCAGAGACAAAACATGTAATATATTTATGTTGAAAATTTACACATATGAGGCTCAATAAAACCCTCATATAATCTTCACTTCTAAATAATAGCGGGGCTCAATGAAACCCTCTATATAATCTTAGCTAACAAGGTGCCAGTTATATAAGTTAATTGTTAAAAACCACCTAATGCAAATACCATTGTTCTCTTGACCAGGTTTTTGAAGGAACATCAGGAATTGACAATAAATTTACCACCGTTCAGTTCACAGGGGAGGTGCATGACTTTTCTTTTACCTATTTTAACCCCTTGTTAAATAATTTGTTATAAAATAATGCATACAGTCTCTATGGTTCTTAGCTTATCTTTCATTTTCCCTTTCTATTTACAAGAATCTCAAGATGAGCTCTTTTGCCCTTCATAGTTTACTTAAACATACATTTCACTGTTTGACAACTTAATTATGACATTTCAGGTGTTAAAAACTCCCGTTTCTATGGATATGCTTGGACGCATATTTAATGGCTCTGGGAAGCCAATTGATAATGGCCCTCCTATCTTGCCAGAGGCGTACCTGGATATTTCTGGTAACTTTTTGATACTTAAAGGGTGATATTTCTTCACATTTTCAGTTAAAAGGCATGACTAGACATGGTAATACATATACATATATACATATATCACAGGTGTATTATTATTTCAGGAAGTTCTATTAACCCTAGTGAGAGAACATATCCAGAAGAAATGATACAGACTGGTATCTCAACAATTGATGTCATGAACTCAATTGCTAGAGGACAAAAGATTCCTCTATTTTCTGCTGCTGGTCTTCCCCACAATGAAATAGCTGCACAGATCTGTCGCCAAGCTGGTTTGGTAAAACGGTTGGAGAAAACAGAGAACTTACTTGAGGTAGTTGTTGGACGATATTATATTTTTTCATCGACTGTGGGCATATCTTTCCTTAGAACTTTACATTTAATGGATTTGAACATTCTTAATTACTTGGCTTTACAGGGTGGAGGAGAAGAGGACAATTTTGCCATTGTATTTGCAGCTATGGGGGTGAACATGGAGACTGCTCAATTTTTCAAACGTGATTTTGAGGAAAATGGATCTATGGAGAGAGTGACTCTTTTTCTGAACCTTGTAAGTCCATTGTATTTGTTTTCTTTTTTGTTTTCTTTTTGCAATTTATGTTTTCATCATCATTGGTTCAATTAACTTTTAAACAATTTTTACGACTTGTTTAATAGGCTAATGACCCTACAATTGAGCGTATCATCACTCCTCGTATTGCTCTCACCACAGCAGAATATTTGGCATATGAATGTGGGAAACATGTCCTTGTGATCTTAACCGATATGAGTTCCTATGCTGATGCCCTTCGAGAGGTAAAATTTAAATATATAGGGAAAATGTTGCCTGCTTAAACAAGCAGGCAACTATTTACTTTTTCACACACACACACACACATGGGGCCACATGCATGTGTGTGGAGGTAAAGTATCCTCATGTACATAGCTTGTAAGGAAATGGGTCAGATTGGTTCATTAGTCGAACTATATTTATAATGCATAAAACACTTCTAAATCATTTTATTCAGAAGTCAGATTATTATTGACTTAATATAACTTATGTAATCATGCTTGACATATTAATTATTTGCCAAAAAATTAATTTTTCTGGACGAAATGTGTTGATCCACCAAAATTTTTTCTGTATGAAAAAAAAATATTTTTGACCTGAACCATATCTCCATTTTACCACTACTTTATTTGTTTGAGACATTACTCGACCTGCCAATTTTGGCCTGCTACTGGACCCATCCATACCCATCTGTCACAATTTCAGGTCTCTGCTGCTAGAGAGGAAGTGCCCGGTAGACGTGGATATCCTGGGTACATGTATACAGATCTGGCAACAATATATGAGCGTGCTGGAAGAATTGAAGGCCGAAAGGGCTCCATCACCCAAATCCCAATTCTGACTATGCCCAATGATGGTCCGCCTCCTATTTTTATTCTATTTTGCCTCATTTTCCTTGTCACTGTTATTAGTTTCTCTAAACCTTGCAATCATCAGATATTACACATCCCACTCCTGATCTCACGGGTTACATTACTGAGGGACAGATTTACATTGACCGACAGCTCCATAACAGACAGGTGAGATTATCATAATCCAATGTTAACCCTATACATTCTGATATCCGCAAGTTTAAGGTTGAAATTTAACTGTTTGTGTGATGGAAATTTACAGATTTACCCACCAATCAATGTGCTTCCATCCCTATCACGATTGATGAAGGTATTAAAGCCTAAAGCTTCAGCCCAATTGCATTTACTATAATTAAAATTTTTGCCCTTTATGCCAAAAGAGCCAAAAGCTCTGTTTGAGATTTTCATAAACTATTAAGTTAATCCAGAATGTATATTATATGCGGCTTTCATTTAATGAACTTTGTACTCTTGTAGAGTGCTATTGGTGAGGGGATGACTCGCAGAGATCATTCTGATGTGTCCAACCAGGTAAAGATTCAAAGTTTGTTTTTTACCATACCTTCTAATATAAAATCACCTTATTGCTCTCACTGGTCATGATATCAGCTTGGACCATAGATTATGCTTTAACTTGGAAACATGTGAACAGCTTAACTAGTTTTGTTACTCTTATATTTTCAGCTTTATGCAAATTATGCCATTGGAAAAGATGTTCAGGCCATGAAAGCAGTGGTTGGAGAAGAAGCTCTCTCTTCTGAGGATTTGGTCTCTCTCTCTCTCTCTCTCTCTCTCTCACACACACACACACACACACACACACACTTACACACACACCCCTACTTCGATTAAATAAATATAAGTTATTATTAGTGATGTATTATTGTATAAATATAACAGCTATATCTAGAGTTCCTTGACAAATTTGAGAGGAAATTTGTGGCACAAGGAGCATACGACACCCGCAACATCTTCCAATCACTTGATCTAGCATGGACACTTCTGCGCATCTTCCCACGTGAACTTCTTCACCGTATACCAGCCAAAACCCTTGACGCCTTCTACAGCCGTGAAGCATCCAGTTAAAAAGACCTGAAAAACAGTGCTTTGTACCATAATCTCCTTTATGTTGCTGTTATAATAAGTGTCATCTTTCCATTTCAATCAGTTGAATGCCCAACATCTGTTCTTTACCATAAGAGGCAATTAGGATATTTATTTGAATCACTGAGAATTGTAATTTTCAAACAATATGGCTTTTAGAATTTGGAATAGACCATGTCCCTTATATTAGTTTCTTACAAAATGGGCATGCGTCCTAGAAACAGTTCATCTCGACAGATTCGATGCACCCTCTATTCTCATAACATTTGCAATCGTCCATTGCCTCTCCTCTACATCTCTCTTTCATGTCCGCATCGACCCTAGTATTCAAATATATATTTGTTAACGAATACAAAAGTAAATTGACAATGTTATGTACGGTGTACCAATACAAATACACACAAATGAGAAAGAGGGTGTCTTTTTTATTTAATTAGACGTATCACTACTAAGATTTGAGTGTTTTATATGTACAATTGCATATATGTTTTGTACTTATTATTAAAATAAATAGCATATAACTATCTATTAAAAGATTATGAAAAGAAATAGTAAACTGCAACTGTTTTATATAGTAGATACAAGTTTTTTTATGTGCGTTAGAATGACTACCAGGTTCAAGAAAGAAGAAAAAAAAAAGAAATTAAGGGAAGGATATAATTAAAGAGGAGATGCTAAGAGAAAAGGGATTGGGTCGAGATTCGGGCGGTAATAAAACATGAGGGTGAAATTAAACATGTGTATTACGGCATCTAATATAAAAAATAGAAATGTTAAAATTTTAATTTCCTAACTCCTAAGTATAGGCAGTGGTGGATCCTATCATTTTTTTTTTCACGGTACGGAAAATTTAAGGGTCATTTTGGCTATCGTAATATAATATATATTTTTCAGTTTGGTTCAAGTCAGATCAGGTGAGGTTGGTTCATTGACGTAAATATTGTTAAAATGGTTCCCAAACTCGTGAATTTACGTATATGTATATATATCAAGAATCGTATTGAAACAATTATACTCATAAAAGTGGTGATATGTGATGCTTGAAACAATTATACTCATAAAATTGGTGATTTGTTCAACATATTTGAGATTAATCTTGAAACTAATTTCAATTCAACCTATATTATTATCAAATATATTTATCTTGACATAAATTTTTCTGTTCCTACTAATTACATGATTATTTGAGAGTGAAATTTCAAAAATCCATTCGATTACAAACTCGGTTAGTGAGAAAATATGGTTCGACGGCGCGTAGGAAGATCACCGGACCTCATTGTAGTTACGCTCCAAACAATGTATTTAAGATAATTTTGCTCTTTTTTTAGTTTCAAGAATTTAAAGGGGGGGATTGCAAAATTTTATGGGAGGCGGTCAGAATTTTCACGTATATATAAAACTGAAAATAAAAAATTAGGGTGGGGCGCTGCTTTCCCTCCCTAAAGCCTAGGTACGCCACTGAGTATAGGTATTACCCTACAAACGGTTCTCAAATTCAAATTTCTTAAATGTTTTAAAGTATGGAACATTAGTTTTTTTTAGAACGATAACTCACACACTAATTAATTATTCTTTCCTATCTTTAATAAACATGTGTATTACATTAAAAAGTTTGATATTTAAAAAAGTTACTTATTCTATAAAAAAATATTTCACTATACATAACATTAATAAAAAGATCTCTTTACATAACATTAATAAAGAGATCTCTTTCTTAATTTATTAAAAAACTATTTTTAGTCTAATAATAATTAAATAATATTATTAGTAATTAATATTATATTTAATATGATAAAGAAGCAGAAATTTTGGATGAGCAGCTAACATCTTTACCCTTTAGTTACTCTTTTATTAGAGTAAAATAAGATTTTTTCGTATGTTACATTAATTAAAAATTCCATTTTTTAAACAAAATGTGTGTACGTATTCGTTTGGTAGACATAGGGCGTGATTGGCGCAAAGCTTATAAAAATGTATGAGATTTTTTATTTACTAATGAGATTTACAAAATATCACGTTTAAAGGTGTTCAACCACACCTAAAAATGTGTAATGATATATCATATCATTCTATTATAAACCAAATAATCATTATTTAAAACTCGCCAATGATATATGGTATACGATAAATTTTTTCTGAATCAAATATTTTTGAAGAGATTTGATTCTAAAATGTATGTATAAAAGCTAAGCATATATCTCAAATGATTGTCAATACGTTTTATACCAAGAAAAACCAAAGGCTCTCAGACGACACTAGTGATGATGGCCAAGGTTACAAGAACACACATGATCTTCATGTGTATAGTGTTTCTCACATTGCTAGTATCACATGAATGTAAGTCTTATTTTAGTATTAGTGTCATATGTTTTCATGTACCTTGAATCGATCCTCACGATGAATGTTATAACCACAACAACATTATTTACAGGTAGTGGAAGTGGAATCGAGGAGACAAAACAACAAAACAAAGCTTGTTGGGTACACAAGTTTGGTTCAAAGATCCGATATTGTTGTTGTCGGAACGGTACACAGTGTTTCGATACCGTTAAAGAATGTCAAATAGGTTGTGGGGTGCCTTGTAAGATGGCATAACTTAATTATGAGTTGCCTTTTTGTTTAGTAATCGTGTTAAAATGGTATTTTGGTTGATTATGGATTTGATTATTATCACATATGATTCAAAACTCTCCTCTGATAGCTAGTTAATTATTGTCACATGTTGATGAGTTTGGATAACATCAATAATCATATTATTATTAATTCTTTGATTGAGTCATTGAGATGGCGAAATTAACATCAATAGTCTAATAACGAAACGAAATGAGACAAACCACTACATGTATAAGAAGCATGTAAGATTAATATTACCATCACTACACACCATTTGACACGTACATCATTTTTTTTCTTTTTTTTAATACTTTATATACTTCTTTCTCCTTTATTAAACTTTTTTATATTTTGTATAATTGTACTATCACACACTTGCGTGATGTATTTATTTTTATTCATGTTTCAACATAAATTTTATTAAAAATCAATTCGGGTCATATATATATATATATATATATATATATATATATATATAAT
>BJCO01007489.1:0-10250 GCA_018326465.1 Flaveria floridana
TATATATATATATATATATATATATATATAAACGAACCGTTTGACTAAAGTCTGAAATGTTGCGTCTGGGAATATGGCCATTCATTAAGCATAGTGTTAGACCTGGCCAGTCTAACAGTATCCGTATTGCATGAGCATGCTCTCGGAAAAAATGTTTCAAACCAAGGTAAGTTGTGTTGAGTCCACACAAACACACACTAGTTCGGGACGAAAATTCTTTCAACAAGGAGATGATGTGACACCCCGCAACTTTAGGATCTATTTCCTTGCAAGGAATGAACCCAAGGGTAGGAAAGCTTGCTTGGAAGGTTAGCTACGAACCTAAAAGGTATAGCATTAAGTAAGAGCTCAATAAATGTTAAATCCTCATGCCTTGAAATTTCAACCATTGGAAAGATCTCGAAAAATCGTGAACGTAGGCAAAAACCGCCTGTAAAACGGATTTCGTATGCTCAAGATATCGCACAAACAAGAAATCGATCTGAGGGTTCGCCAACACACTCGAGGGTTCGCCAGAACCTTGAGGGTTCACCAGTGATGAACCCTAGACGAACCTTGACGAACCCTGGGCGAAAAAGTGACGAACCCTAGGTCCCGAACCCATTCTAAACCCTCACGAACCCCTACCTAACCCCACGAACCCTGAGGGTTCGTCCACGAACCCTAATGATGTGTTGTAAAACACGCATTTATTTCTATATGTTTTGAGTCGTTTTGTATATATTTTGAGTCCATTAGAGCCTGTATCTGCACTGAGTTCGAGGTTTATTATTCTGCAGGTATTTGAGAGTAATTGGAGCTAAAACGAGTGAAAAAAGGCTAAGAAACAAGCTTACGGGATTTTCGGGAAGTTTAAAGTAGAAATTCTGGAAAAATGTTCTGTCGCGCCACGCGAGAAGACCAAGAAGGAAGGTCGCGGCACGCGACCAGTCCCCGGATGAAATTTGGAAGCCCGACTATTTTGTCCGTCACGCCACGCGATGGATATCCCTGAGCCACCTCGCGGCACGCGAGGATCCTAGTTTCGGCTAAAAACCTAATTATTCTCTATATAAACCCATGTCGACTTGGTGGCCGTTTTACACGCCCTATTTCCGACCTAATCGAGATTTTGAGAGCCTGGAAGCAGGAAGAAGCTGGATCTTTCAAGTTCTAGCAAGGATTGAAGCCAGTTCGGGTTAGCAACGAATAGAAGTCTTTTGTTTCTTCTTTGTTCATCTTTTCTTTTAGTTTTCTTCTGTTTTAGACTTTTTTTACTTCTATTATTAAACATGATTTGTGGCTAGTTGTTTAATTAGTTACCTAGACCATAGTTGATGATTGTTTGACATTGTAAGATTCGGTTTTTGGACATATAATATTGATTGAGTATGTTTTGGTCAAAGATTTCTATTTTATGAGTTATAATACATATGTGTATGGTGTTTAACTTTTGGATTGATCTTGTTCCGCATGTCTTTAGTTGTTTGAATTGGTTTTTAATAATTAAACGCGTGTGACTCGCAATACTTTGTGTCTTGTGATTGACTTGTGGTTTTTAGACGTATTAACCCTAGGTTCAAGTGTTTTTGGTTGTTAAATCCATGTGTTGTTGTCCTTGAAACCGGGAGGAGATAGGATATTAGGTTGTCTGGTTTTAGATTGTCGGGTAAGGGTAAGACCAGAAGGAGAACCTTAATCCAATTCAATTTGATAATTAGCAAATCTAAATTATAACTTTAACTTGGTAATTACCCCTTTTTAATTTTATGAATTAAGACTTGGGAGACCGGGAGGAGATCTTGGCTTTTGGGTACCAAATCATAGCAAGGTGAAACCGGGAGGTGAACCGAGCAAATTCGTGTGTTTAACAAAATTGTTAAAACTGTTTAGGTCGTTTGTTGATACCGGATGTGAGAACCTTGCCCAACCCCGCTCGAAGTTAACTTGAATACAAACCCGAGAATGCTTTACAAACAAGATGTATACAAGGTAAAACAACTAAAACACAACCTTACGGGATTATATGGATTCTTACAAGATTGAAAAAAAGCTAGTAACATGGGTTCATAACTAAAACACAACTATAAGGGTTCTACAAGTTCGAATACAACTCAAAACTAAAACACATGAGGTTTCATAACTAAATCACATCCAATCTTGTACTTAGGCATGAATTCATGTTCTTTAATCAAGGTAGAGTTTGTTTGATGTCCTATGCTTGGTCATGCAAGTTTAAAACACATCGAACAAGTTCTTAGCATCCCGAAACAGCCCATGTCGCGTTTGAACCTACCTATGTCGCTAATGAGCATAGGCGACATGACCTATGTCGCCTTTAGCATGCCATATCGCCTTTCACAAACCCGACATGCCCCTATGTCGCCTTCTATTCTCGGCATGTCTCCCTCCAGCCAAGCTATGTCCCATTCCAAATGAGGTATGTCGCCTGGATCATGAGCCATGTCATTATGGATGAGCTATTTCGTTGTTAGTGGTGCCGCTAATGGGCATGTCGCATTTGGAGTCAAAGCAAGGCCATACTTCACCCAACAACTCACATCCACTACATATTCACACCATACCTTATCCAATCAGTTCATGAACACCCCTCACATCCGAAATTTACACCTTGAAAACACACACTTACATCTCTCCAACTTCTCTCCAGGAATCATCTCATTTCTTGCAAGAAAAATCAGTTTTTGAAGCTTCTATCTCAAGGGAATCTAGATCCTATTGTTACACTAGTGTTACAAGTGCTTGAAGATCAAAACCCACTTTCTCTACTCATTTTCTATTCGGTTTTTACTCCAAACCGAGTTCTAAAGTGAGTTTAATCTCTTGTGAATGATTAAAATCACTAAACCGAGCTTGATTCATGATCCTACCACTTTTGTTGATGTGATTCTTGTAAACTTCACTAAGATCCGATTATAAACACTAAAGCCATGAATTAGAAGGATTAAACAACCTAAAGAAACCCTTAAACAAGTTATAATTATCCACGAGTTTAAGAACTATCAAAAACCGAGTGTTGGATTAACTACAAGAGTAAACCGGACCTTGACTCGGTTAGACTCTACCGGGTCAACTCGGAAACCAAACTCAATCACAATGAAAACTCATCTCAATGAGGTTATTATTGGATTTGGGCCGAATTACACATATGGCCCAATAACACATTCGGCCCAATGTGTAACTTAAGGCCTAATATGTGTATGATAAAGCCCAACAATTATTATTATGGCCCAAGGTAACATTATATGGATTTGAATCCAAAACAAATCGATTTACTAAACGATAACTAAATGGATGTGAAACTATGAACACTAAAGTAAAACACTGAGTTCAAATAATATAAACAAGCCTCTCGAGCCAACACGGGTGATCATGAATCAAAAATGGCGCACTATAGCACCTTGGGATTTACTAGTCCCGAATACATCATATATTAATGCCTATACAATTATCATGATTGTAATATGTATTAGACAACAAACATGGGATATTACTAAATGAACACATACAGAGAATCAGAACAACACAACAGTGCAGCTTAACTCAGGTGAGTTCAACTACCTCTACAGACCATACATGTTTTAATTGCTTTTAGAACTTAGAGGTAGTTAGTACTAGAGCAGTACATGAACCAGAACTTAATTATTTGCAACTAAGCTATTACTTATGTTGGCAGCTATTACTTGATTTCTGATTTTGATTTCTAAATGTGATTTCTAAACTAGATTACTTAACTGTTTGCTAAAATAGATCACTGAGTTGTTTACTAAGCCGGATTACTAAACTGATGTCATGCTAAACTATTACGATTTCTAAACTGCTGCTATTACAAAACCGATGAAGATACTAAACTGTCACCGATAACTAGACCTGATTTCTAAACGATTGTTGATTTCTAAACAATTGTTGATTACTAAACGGTTGTTGATTACTAAACGGTTGTTGTTTACTAAACTGATTACTAAGCGGTTGTTGATTTCTAAACTGATTACTAAACGGTTGATGATTACTAAACTGAGTACTAAACGATTGAGGATTACTAAACTGATTACTAAATCTGATTTCTAAACAATGGTTAATTACTAAACTGATTTCTATATGGCTGATGATTTCTAGACTTGATTTCTAAGCGCGATTACTAAACTTGGATACTAAACTGGATTTCTAAACTGTTACTATCACTAAACGGAAGGACTACTGTTGCTGTTACTGTTACTAAACTATTACTGTTACTAAGCTGGAATTATCACTCAATGGATATGATCACTGTTACCGTTACTGTTGCTAAACTATTACTGTTACTAAAACTATCGCTATCACCATAAATTATGCTATGTATTTTTGTGGGAAGATTACAGGCTTTCTATTTGTATAGTTACATGGGATTAATTATTATTACTGTTACTTACCATAATAAGTCCTCAAAACTTAATCACAACCAGTTAACCCTCGGTGGGCCGAGTGGACAGTAGTGATAGTACTATCGGAGTCCGAACAACTCCCATTCTCGAAAATGTAGCTCCTTTCCATGAGGGGAATGATTACCTCTATGCACAGCAACCTAATTCTTGTGGTAAGAGTTAGGTACGAGGCACGGTATCGCAAGGTACTTTTAAATGCTAAGTCTCCAGGTTTGGTTATGGGTCTCATGGTAATATACACCTCCCTGTAAAGCATTACCACTACTTTTTACTCATAGCACGTTATTACTAAACTTATGATGTGATCAGACTTTTGTAATATCTTATCGGTTTTCTAAACGATTACTAATGATATTTCTATTACAAGAGGTTTATTGTTTCTAAACTTAATAGACAACCGGAATTATACTATGACTTGTGTATACAAACAACAACAACCGTCGTACTTACTGAGTAACTTTGCCAAAACCATTTGACTCTGATAGAGTCTAATAAACTGTTTACTGTGTGTCTTGATTACTTTGAAACTTGAAACTAAACTAACTCAGCAAGTACTTTACTGTCACACCCCCGGATTCACCGCTTGTTACCGTGGGTGTGAACACCCGGTCCGGCTTCGCCAGACCGCTTAGTGAATTACAGATTGTGCAGGATCGCAGTCTCCGGTTAACATTGCGAGACCTAAATGAATTGCATTTACTTTATTTATCTTAGTTTAGTATTTACAAAAGCGTTTGAGTATATTAATAACACGTAAAACAATAGTAATAGCGGAAGCATTAATAAAATCAGAGTGATTAGTTAGTTTACACTAAAGTTGCGGAAGCATATGTATAATTTGTTTAACATTTTAATAAAACGTATAAATGTTGTTCTTGTGACTTGCATGCATGCGTCTCCTGATCCTAAGCTCCTATCCTGAGCTTATCCGTTAGTACCTGAGAAAACATGCGAGCATCGTCAACACGAGGTTGGTGAGAGCACAGGTTTTCATATAGTAGTAAACAGTTAAGTAGTAGCAAGGTGTTTAGTAACTAAAAACCATAATTACTCAAGTAGCAACCCATCCCAATCCACGGGATGTAATGTAGGCCCAAGGCCCGTATGTTTGTTGTGTTCAGGTTAACCCTCCCGTTAACCCATGCTGTTGATATTGTTTTACCTGGACAGCAACCCGTGTCCTTGCAGGCCTCAAGCCCGTATATTCATTTTGTTTGTGAATTTACCAATTTAACAAGTACATGCCAAGGTTAGCTAGACCTTACGTTATCATTTAACTATGGGGGTCGAATGGAAACTAACAAGTTCGGCCGTTGCGATTGTGTCCATCCCTGGACCAACAATCTGTGTATGTTCAGTAAATATGCACCAGCAAGTCCCAGACTTCTAGTGGGGTTTGTTAAACCCAGTAGCGCTACCCCTAGTTACTCCGTCGTGCAACCACCGCACGCTAACCAATTCGAGCAATTGTTTGTGGCCTTAGATGTGTTGCCCCAAGTTAACATGAACCATGTAATGCTAAGTATAGTAATTCAGTTTGTTAAGCAGTTATAAGTTTGTAAACGGTTTTCAGTTTGTTTGTAGTTGTAACAGTTATAGCCATAACTATATCAATAGTATAGAGTTGTAAACGTTTTGCATGTTTTCTCCCCCAAGGGACGAAAGAGTAAAGGGGCCATGAACTCACCTGAGTTGTCCCTGTGTTTGTTTGAGTTGTTCTGCACTTGAACCTACAAGTGTATGTTTGTTTTGTTTGTTAGTTATTCGTATATAGTTTATATTGTGTGTTTTGCCCGGTAGTTTGCCTTTACAGGTTCAAAATCAGGTTCTAAATCTTTCAGGTTCGTGACTGGTTAAAACTGGCGAACCCTTACTGGCGAACCCCTAGGGTTTGTGGGTTTCTGACTGGCGAACCTAGGGTTCGTGGCATCACTAGCGAACCCTTAGGGTTCGTGGGTTTCTGTTTGGCGAACCTAGGGTTCGTGGCGAACCCTAGGGTTCGTGGACCTCATCCTGCCAAACTTCAGGTTCGTGGGTTTTGATCAGGCGAACCTTAAGGTTCGTGGGTCTGTTTGGTTCATGGTTTGCAAACTACTAGCCACAACATCACCCAGATGTATTCTTTAGCTTGTTTTATGGTTTCTTAGCATGTTCCAGTCATAAAGGTCAAACCTTTGTGTGTTTATAGCCTTGTTTCAGCTTGGTTAAGTTCTCTAAGCCATAATCTCTTTAATCCATGCAAGTTCCGGGCTTTATCATGAGATTCATCACTCAAATGATAGCTCTTGATGTCTAGAATGAGATGAAGTAAGAAAGTCTTGATCTTAAAGTGATTCTAGCAGGAAAATCCATGATTTCGTCAAGTTTAACATAGGGTTCGTCACTTGTGTGTGGGTGGCGAACCTTGGCCTCTGATTAGGGTTTCTGGTTGATGTGACAAGACAATGGGGGTATTTATAGGCTGTCTGAGTTGGGCCTGACTTTCAGGGCCGAACCCTAGGGTTCGTGGCCTAGGGTTCGCACGAACCCTTACTGGCGAACCCTAGGTTCGTGAGACGCTCCTGTCTGCGAACCCTCTAGGTTCGTGGTCCTTGGATCCTGCGAACCCTCCTGGTTCGTTGATCAGGTTCACCTGGCGAACCCTGATTGGCGAACCTTAGGTTTTGTGAGTCCAGAAATGGTTTTGTGAACCCTTTTTGGGTTCCTGACGAACCCTTAGAGTTTGTGAACCATTTCTAGGTCATCTCAGGTTCGTTTCATGTCTGAAATGGAACCCGAAAGTACGAGGTGTCACATTTACACTAAAACTGATGTGACAACCCTCTGAACTCACCAGCATAAGCTAATATTTCACTGTTGCCATTTTCGCAGGAACTAAACTAATCAAGAAACAAAGTAGTTGCAGGTACCTTCTAATAGAAAATAAGAAGAAGGATTACACTTTGACTGTTATAGTTGTATTGTAATTGCTTTGGATTGTACTTATATCATTTGAAACCTGGGCATGTATTGATCAACCCTTTAATATTTATAATATATATATTTTTTATATTATTATGTGTATCTGAACCGATCACACACCTCGTGAGTCGCTCCCCCTACCTTGTCGCTTAAAGCTTTCCGCTGCCAGCTGATCGGGACGAGGGGGTGTGGCAGATTGGTATCAGAGCCTTGGTTTATAGGGAACTAGGCAACCGCCTTGCCTAGACTATAACCATGAGCACTAGACTCTCAGATCAGATACATGTCAGGTCTTTCCCAAGTACTGCATAATAAACTTTAACATAAGAACATAATAAGGCTAATGTAGTGATGAGTGTAACTTGACCTGAGTGGAACCAAGATAAGGGTGCGATGCTGCTCTCTGTTACGCCTGATCAACGTAATTTTTACCTGCATTACATGAGTATCCTGGTGGAACTCGAGGTAAGTGGACATACATTACTCATAAGCCACATAACACACAAACAAACAATAGAACAACAAGCATGACGAGAAACACTAAACAAACTAAAAGATCATGTGTGAGGACAATATTGTTCTTACTAATCTGATATATGATCTAATCCTACGCGAACACTCGAGTAGCTAATTAAACTCTAGACCCTAGGAGGCCTAGACTTTACGATGCTAGTAGCTACATTAGTTATGCAGATTCTATACAACTAGTCGGTACGATATCATCCATGCGAAACAAACATGTCAAGGTAACAAGAACAGTAGGAACATGACACAACCTAGCTAAGAAGGATGTGAAGTGTATCGTGGCTGAACAGATTCAAGCTGCAACACATGATCCTCAAACATTATGATAATCCAACGGACTTACGAGGCCCGGGAAAGAGAAACATAGCAAGGTGGAAAACATAACCAAGAGAGGCGAAGTACTTGTTCCCTTACAATCCTAACTACTCCCAGGGCACGGACGGAGCCATTGGAAGACATAACTGGTTGGAAAGGACGGGGAACATCTCACCCGAAGCTGTAGAAGGAGCAGGAAGAATCTTCGCACCAGACCCTCTCGCACCTTACTATGACACACCTCGGAATCATGGTAAGTCCCTTATTACTCGACTCTATACTTTTCGCGAACGCACTCTATGGCCTACAGCTTGTAATTACTTTATATCTCTCCTCTTTGCCTAACTTTGTCCCCCGTCTATCCTATGTACTTTGAAACCCACGCACCCCGCGTATAACCAAAACACGATATGCACCCCGGGAAGCGACAGAAACAACTTGGATGTTACTTGGTAGGAGTAAACAGAACTTTCACGGACGACATAGGGAGTCATTGTCTTATGAACTCCGAGGTCAAACCGAAATAACTCCCTAGACAGTTGTAGAACCTAACACTAGGATACTTCACCTAGAAGGAAATCCTAGTCACCTTCGAACTAGATCCTATCTGGACGACATACACGATTGGTGGAAACCAGGGAGTTGTCCAGTAGATGTGTATGAATCATTCTTGAACGATCATAACCTCAAACCAAACACGGGATTCTCTGAGTCCAGTGTAACCATCTAGATAGAAATGGACTCACAGGTGTTCTACATGAGTCTAATATCCTTACCATGCCATGACACGATGGAAACTGACTCGTGGATGAAAAGACAGTTGCATCAAGTAGAACTTTGAACCTCTACTAGAGACTAGTCACTACTTAGAGTTAAGGGTGGATAGCCAACCAGCTTCTCGGGCGGGAATGACTAATCCTACTACCGCGACTCTTGGAACATGGTGGCTGTCATACCGATAGCATCACAACCATGCGTAGAAACTCGAGAACCAATACTTAGTGATGACGACACTTGAGGTCATAGAAAACCGACACGTGATATGCGAACACACATGAGATTGTAAGAACTCGGGCAGTGACAGAGATTGCTCTTACAAGTTCTATCGAAACGAATCAAACCAGATAAATGAATCCTTGCCCATACTTTAAAACGTACATAAGGTACAACTGCTAGGATTCAACACGTTACGACTCTAACACGAGTAACTCTACTCAATCGAAGAGTTTGGAGTGAAAGTGCAACATGTATGAAGTTTTAGGATGCCTAACTAGCTAACACCCACCGGAACCGGGTGTATAAAAAGGCAACCAAATATACTTCCCAAAACAATAGTAAGGAATCAGTATAAATACTGATCCTCAACTTGAACACTAAACCAGAATGAAATTTGTTGAAAACAAACTAAACAAAACTTGTCGGAAGTAAACCAAACAAAAATTTATGGGACGTAAGCTAAACTAAAAAGGACACTTTCCCTTAGAGTGATCGGCAAGGATTGCCCAGAGAATCATAAGTGTCGCGAAAATAACTAGAACGTGAAACACACCTAGTAGGTTCATGATGAACCTATGACGATGGGTATTTCACACGAAAGTCTAAACACAACTAAAACATAAACGAATATATACTGGTAGTAACAGTGACCAGTATTACTAAAACATAAACAGATACATACTGGTAGTAACGGTGACCAGTATTACTAGAACATAAATAAATACATACTGGTAGTAATGGTGACCAGTATTACTAAAACATAAACAGATACATACTGGTAGTAACAGTGGCCAGTATTACTAGAACATAAATAAATACATACTGGTAGTTAAAAGAGCGTATGGTATTGAAAACTCCCTTGATTCTCCATTGATCATATCACCCTTTAAATAGGGAAGATTACATAACAACCCTACCACTAATTTAGGAATTATAATAGGAATTACAATCATAATATAATGACAATATATCAATACCACAAATAGATAATTCTAAATAATTATCTAATAATAATGATCGGCTAAGACTCCC
>BJCO01007492.1:0-11095 GCA_018326465.1 Flaveria floridana
AAGGAAAGGGGGGGGGGGGGGTGACGGGGGGAGACTGAAGAAAAAGAAGACGGGGAAGGGGAAAGGGTGTGGCTTGAGTAACTTATTGTTTTATGTTTTTTAAATACTATTTTTTACAAAACATAATAGATTATTTGACGTTTGTTAGTGCTAAGGACCAAATGTGTTACGTCTAAGTGAATGGTGAGGACTGAGGACCAAAGGTGTAATTTCTCAAACCTAGGATAATGTGCACATACCACCGGGACTATCCATGTAAGTTTTTTAATAGGCCGAGAAGTGTTTAATTTCGTTATTAGTAAAAAAAAGATTTTGGTACTCTGAGTTATGATACCCTATATAGGAAATTGTTGCATTTTTATTTGGTATTGGGAGATAGCATGTTGTCTACTTATGAAAGTAAGATTGGTGATGACATCTAGCAGCATTAATATATATTTTTCTCAATTAACAACCAGCCCAAGTTCGCTTGATGTATGCAATCTTGGCACTCGCAACTTTTCTACTGTTAATTCTGTAAATTGTAAAGAGTGGAGAGCAGAAGACAGGGATAATGCCATGTGTCAGTTAGATGGTGATGATTTGATGAATGGTGGCGTAAGGTTGAGATCTGTTTCGATGCTTAATGACTTTAAGGTCGATATTTCCTTCATATTCTTTAAAAATTTACTATTTACATTTGGATCTTGAGGAACTAACTTTGTTTACATATATGTTTGGTAAATTAGAGTTTCAATCCTATGGAAGAACCATCTGTTGATGAGACTTGTGAACTGCAAGGACAAGCAACCTTGGATGGTGAACAACGGTGTGATGAACTTGTCAGTAACATAACTAGATCTCCTGACAGTTGTACTTCATTTCAATTTGGCCGATCTCTCTCCGAGGATGATGACGAGCTTACTGAATCTAAAATAAGAGCTTTTCTGGATGAAAAGGTATTTTTTAATTAACCTTTTTATAGAGGTGAAAATTTGACCAAATTTGCTTATGAATGAGTTCATTTGGTCTTCAAATGGGTTGAATGTGTCAAACAAGTTTTAAGTTGCCCAAAAGCATGTTTTTGAATCATACAACCTTCTAGCTGTTTTATTTAAAGGTTTATGTTTTGATTGTGATAGTATTACTTTTCTAAAAATTAAATGATGTATCAACTATATTCTGAAAATGTAAAGTGAGTGTAGTTTTATTACATATATCCTCCTAAATCGTTCTTTTGGAAAAACAGGAATGCCCGAATGTGGTTGTAGTAATTTTGTTTTATTTTGGTATGTGTCATGTAATAGCTATATGCTTTGGATGGTGGTTTGTTTTGGTATTTGACACATTTTTGTACCATTTTGGTACTTGAAAGTTTTTTTGTGAAAATTCCACTTCGGTTATTTTTGGTTTCAAAAATGTAAAAAAAGTTATATTCAGGGAGGGAAAAGAAACTTGTATAATTACCAGATGGGAACAAAATAAGACTTTAATTACCCAAGTTGGCCTTTCAAAATACTTGTAACCACCAAAAGGGGTAAAGAAATTATAAGTTTATAACTACCAAAATGAATTACCAGACCATCAATAATATATTGATATTTTATGATTTTATGATGTTTGCTTTTTTTTAAAATGTATTCATTTATCTTTATGATAATGGACTTAAAAGTGTTGATGGTTAACTCAACCTACTCTGTAACAAAAGTAACTTTTTTGATCTGCACCCTTTTTGACTTATACAATTTGCATGACCCATTTGTCAACTCAAGATTACAATTACAATAGAATGAAGTAGATTATTGGCTTTGGATTTGAGATTGCAACACTTTTACATGATTTTTTTATATATATTCAGGCATTAGAACTAAAAAGACTTCAAACACCATTGTATGAGGAGTTCTACAACAGTGTAGTCCTTTCATGCTCAATGGACAGTGTTGATAACGGAGGTAGTCCAAATTACTTGAAACTGCCACCGAAAAGCAGGTCTCCACTTGGTAAAGGAGTTGATGTTTTAAGCAATGCAAGCCCTGGGAGTGGAAGTAGGCGCACATCTAATGTTAGTTGTGAAGAAAACATTAATAGTCCCATGGACCTTTCTTCACCACAGTGTAATGATATCACCGGGCCAGATGCTCAACAAGAAGCATGCAGTCCCAGGTTAGTTAGTATACAGCTTATCATCATCTTCTCGGTTTTTTCCTCAGATTTGTATATACGTGTGCTCAAGTTAGATGTCTTATTTGCAGTGTGAACTTTTCTGAAGTACAACGAAAATGGAAGGAGGAGCTAGACCAAGAGCTTGAGAGAAAACGTGGTATAGTTCTGATGCTTTTAAATTTTCTGTTTAGGGCCTCTTAAGTTGATATAAGCAACTAGGCTTGTCAACTGGATAGGTAACGGGTCAAACCAGGTCAAATCAGGCTGGATGGGGCTGTGTTGGGTTGGGTTGACCCTAAACGTTTTTGTTTTTTTGTTTCTTTAGCTATACTAATATTTAACGTGGTAAAAATGATCACTGAACAATATCAGTACATTAAAAATCAAATTTTTAAACAAATATCTAAACTCCTTCACACTATGTTTCTATATGGTTTGGAACTTGCTTATATATTAGCTAATGGTGACAAATGTTTCTATATGGTTTTGAACTTGCTTATATATTACCTGAAGGTGACAAATTTGACACAATTACTTGCTAATGGGTTGGGTCGTCAGTCACGTGGGGGTAACAAGTCAAATAAAAAATTACTTAAAAAGGAGTCGGTCAAATTGGTTGAAAAATGCATAAAAAGATTTACCTTCTAAATCAGTTATTCAAAGAAATATTAGTACACTAACTAATTTAAAACAAAAATAAAAAAATTGTATAAAAAGTGTTTCATGTACCAACAGATACACTTTTTGAGCCAGCCCACCTTACCTGCTAATCTGCTAGATATCTGATTACACTAAGTCTAAGTTGATAAGATCTGACTTTGTTTCATTGTTTGGATGGTGCGATATTTAGAGATGATGCGGCAAGTAGGTGTTGGGGGGAAGACAGGATCACCGATAGATAGAGGATCAAATCGACAGAGAGATAGATCAAGATTTGCATCTCCCGGAAAATGACCAGTTACATTTTTTATTGTAAACCACCATGCTTGTTTTTGCAGGAAGCCATTAGTAGAGTGTTAATTACAATGGGTTTGACGGCGAATAAGCATTTTCAAGGTTGTTTGAAAATGGAAGCTACCATCCCTTCAGCCCTTTCATGGGCATCCTCATATTCTACTACTTTTCCCAGGATGGAGATGGAGATGTTTTGGTGTGTAATGTTTTGATTCTGGTTATGCAATTTGTATAATAAATACAATTCACCGCACGCTGGTAAGCCCACAACACGAGAGTTTCCAGCTCTTGTTTGTTTGGTTGATTTGCTGTAATTTCACTGATTGAGACATTCATTTTCACAAAGTAAATAATAAATATCATGCATTTTTTTGTGTGCTTGAACTAGATCATGAAATTGCTTGTAGTTTAGAAAGCCCGGAGTCAATTTCTTCGAGTATGGCCATGTGTCACATAAACCTCCTAGTCAACATCTATATACACAATGAAACCATGTTTAAACATACATATGGCGTGTTTACGAGTCTTGAAGTGTGTTTCTCTAGGATTATGCATATATAGACGTCTTTCAAACGACAGATGTTTTGGTTAGAGTGAGGTTGAACAACATATATAAGACTATTTTTAGCTGAGCAATGGTTTTGCTTTTCTATATGGGTGGTAGATGAGTTACAATAAGCTACATCAAGAACTATAACACAATGCGCTAACACATGGCTGACCCTTGTGACCTGATGATAATTGGTCATGGTTTTGATTAGTATAAAGGCTTAATAGATTTACATACTCCTAACTATTGGGAATTGGCCGCTGCCACCCCCAAGTATCATTTTGGTGAATATAACTCTCAAGTAAACACTTCGGTGTCGGTATTACCACCCGTCTGTCATAACCCTAACGATGTTAACTTTCTGATGATGTGGCACGCATACCTGTACAGGTCTCGCTGTGTATATATATCTAACACTTACAGATTTTTTCACACATTTACATTTACAATCTCCACTCTCTAAGGAAGCCCTAGTTTCACTTATTCGAAGTAGAACCCTTCTCGTCGGTTCAAGCCCTAATCTTTGCCATCAGAGGTATTGTTTAGCTTCAATTTTAGTTCTTGTTTTCATTCAAGCATATGGGAACCATTGATGTGATTCTTTGGTATGCTGGCACCGTTAAAGTATACCCGGGTGCACCATCGTACGTTGGCGGTGATTCGAAGCTATTAAAGATTGATGTTGATCATGTTTCTTACTTTGAACTAGTTGATTATGAACTAACTGTTACAAGTCTAAGGATTTCTGTATGTATGGTTTGAATGCTGTTACCGGGAGATGAAACGATTTCTTACTGATGGTGATGTTTTAGAAATGTGTAACTGTCCATGGAGGTTTTTGTTCAAAATGGTCCAATTGTAGGCGACTCCAGTTCACAGCCTATTAAACCCCAATCCCAACCCACTTCGCCACTAGCCCAGTCCAGTTCATAGCCCAACACATTGAGATATACCAAATTAACTGCTCGTAGACTTACACCTACCCAAACCCAGCCCACTTCACCACCAGCCCAGACCTCACCAAACAGACTGAGATATAGCAAGACAACTGCTCGTAGGCTTACACCTACCAAACCACAGTCTATAGCAGCCATAGTAAGTATACCATAATTTGACTTGAACATAGATGTAAATGAAAAGTCAACTGAATTGAACATGGATGGAGAGTGTGAGGTTGTTGATTTGAATTGGGCCGCAGAAGGAGAAGCAAGTGATAACAGTGAAGACAGTGACTATACATGTGAGGTAGAAGTGACAAAATCAACTAGTGATGATGAAGAGGTTTATAAGTCTGAGGAACTAGGTAATGATAAAGAGGGTCATGAGTCTGAGGAATTAGGTAATGATGAAGTAATTAGTCAAGAGTCTGATAGAGAAGATGATGAGTGGGTTCAATCATAAGAGGCAATTAAGCAGGCTACTGAGGGTGCATGATGAAGTAATTGGTCAAGATTCTGATAGAGAAGATGATGAGTGGGTTCAATCATAAGAGGCAATTAAGCAAGCTACTGAGGAAGAGAGTGCAGCTCAGAAAAAACTGCTTGAAGATTGTTTAAAGGAAAAAGAGGGTAACTTGTTTGAAAATATTGAAGCTGGGACTTCACATATAGAAGGCTATAATAGTTATGAGGATTCCGAGGGTCATGTTGCCACTCCTGGTGAAAGTGAATATGATGACATTAGAGGAAAAAAAAATACAAAGGCATTGTACCAATAGTGAATGAACATACCAAATGGAAGAATTGCAATTGGAGAGTTAGAGTAAGGTTAGCTAGTAGGGATGCTTTTAAAGCTACTGTTAAAAGATATGCTGTGACCAATGGCAGGAATCTGTACATTGCAAAAAGTGATAATAACAAACAAGGGCGTGTAGCTGTGAAGTGTATTAAGGATTGTCCATTCTACTTGTTCTATTCACACCACTCAGGGAAGGAGTGCTACATGGTTAAAAAAGTAAATAACAAGCATAATTGTCAAAGAAGCATGATAAAGAATAAACAACTTACTGCCCTATTTATTGGAAATGAGTTTTTACCAATTTTCAAAGCCAAACCCAACTGGTCTGCTAAAGAGATACATATAGCTGTTAAAGAGAAATATAAGGTCATTATCAGTAGGTGGTTGGCTTATAAGGCAAAAACATATGCACATAAGAAGCTACATGGGTCACTGAGGGAGCATTACAGCAAACTTGGTTTCTATCTAGAGGTTTTAAGCAAGCCAACCCAACATCAACATTTGAGCTTGTCACTGCACTCTTGGTTCCATTAACTTAGATCCTGAAGCTACTTATGAAACATTTTTTAGGTTATTTGTTTGCTTTGATGGTGTAAAAAGAAGGTTATTGGTAGGATGTAGGAAAGTCTTATGTTTAGATGGTTGTTTTCTCAAGACTTTCTTAGGTGGTATGTTATTAACTGCTTTTGGTAGGGATGTTAATGAGCAAATGTTTCCATTAGCACCGGTAGTGTAGATGGGGAAAATAATGATAATTGGCATTTATTGGTGAGTTAAAGAAGTGTTTGGGTGTTAATGATGAAGGTGAAGATTGGACATTCATTAGTGATCAGCAGAGGGTATTCTAATATTTGTTGGTTTAACCTTTGCTTAAATTAGAATTGTTTCTAATCTTTTAATATTGTATGGTATGTTGAATGTTTTTGCTTTGATATGGCCTAAGGCAGAGCACGAAAACTATGCAAGGCATATATATATGCAAACTGGCACAAGACATACAAGGATGAAGAACTAAAGGAGTTATTTTGGAAAGCTGTAAGGGCATATAGTAAGGCGGACTGCACTCAGGCAATAGAGGAGATGAAATCTGTGAATCCTGAAGCAATGAAGTCTTTGCTTAAACATGATCCAAAGTGTTTCAACAAGTGTTATCTGAAAACTCATACAAAGTGTGACGTTATTATGAATAACATGACAACAACCTTTAATGGTTTTGTTATTAATGCAAGATCAAAACACATCATACACATGTTTATAGATATTAGGATACAAGTGATGAGTAGGCTAGTAACCAAAAGGTTAGAAATGGAAAATAAAGATGTATTAATTTGCCCTAAAGTTCAAGAGAAATTAGAATATTCAAAGGGAACAACCTATAGATGTGAGGTTTTTTCATCTAGTTACCATGCGTTTCAAGTTAGAGAATTTGATGATATGTTTATGGATCTGGTTAAAAAAACATGCACCTATAGGAAATGGGATTTAAGGGGATATCCATGTAAACATGTTTGTCATGTTACTTTTTTTAAACAAGAGAGCAGAAGATTTTGTTGATGAGTGTTACCATAAACAAACTAACATGAAAGCTTATGAGTATTCAATCCTTCCATTCCCAAGTGAGAAGTATTGGCCAAAGGTTGAGTATCGGATGGATGCACCACCAGTTAAGGCACAACCTGGTAGGCCTAAGAAGAATAGAAAGATGGATCCTTATGAAGACCCCAAAAAACCTGGAAAATTGATAAAGCATGGGATTAAAATGACATGTGGGATTTGTGGTGCAAGTGTTAATAACAAGTGGAAGTGTAGAGAGAGTGACAAACAGATGGGAGGTAAGACCATAAAACTATATGATGTAATGTTGTACTTGTACATGTTGATGATTTAGACTAACTGTTGATTAATGTTGCTATAGTTCCACTTGGTTCAAAAAGACAAAAGGGGAAGCCATGAGGGAGAAAACAAAACCAGCACCCAGACCAGCTTCCTACTGTTGGAGTTAGTCAATCAAGTCAGCAATCAAGTCAATAAGCTTCAAGTCAAAGAACTTCCCAAAGGTTGACTGCAAAAAGAAATAGACAAGGGAAATGCAATTGACCTTAGATTTGTTTGAGATGTTTTATAAACATGTAATGCTTTTATGTGTCTTTTGTATGGGTCTTCTAGTACTACATTTTGGTTATGATGTTTGACATTAAGGTTGACGGTTTGTAATAATTATGGTTTGGTATTTTGGTAAACAATGAAGTTTAATAAACTAATGTGTAAATGATGTTAGCTTATAGTATGTAGTTTAGAGTTTTGTCATTGATGGTTATACTGTAATTTCCAAAGTCTAATTTGCATTCCAACAAAACACGTTACATAAGAGAAGATAAGTGTTCAACATACAAAATACAAACTCATTTACTGCTTGTTCAAACACACTACAACTACTTATCCAAATAAACAAATAACACAACTGTAGCTAACAGAGTCATCAGCCATGCTTTCTTCCATTTGGACTCTTTCTCACTTGTCACCTGCTTCAACCTTTTGTTTTCATCAACAAGCATCAAATTCTGCAAAATCAAATTCTTCATCCTCATCTCTGAACAGTCAAGCAGGTGTTGGATTGTTCTTTAAACATGAACTCCAAGACCTCTCTCCATAGAAAAACTTATAAAAAGATATCTAAACAACAAGATAACACCATATGTATTAACAAGTGGAATGCCGTTCAATTAATCAAGTGAAAGTGAAATACTTACAGGCCATTGACTACAACCATAAAATGGCTGACCTTTTCGAACACTCTTTGGTCCAGCAAGTTGAAGGACAACAAGAGCTTCGTGATGGCAGTAAACATTACCTTCCAAATCGACCCTACTAAATTTAGGGTTTCTGTTATGACTGGACACAGAAGTAGATGAACTTATTAGATCAACAATGGAGTTGTAGCGATGGAGGGAGAAGGACGGAATTATAGTTGATTTGATAAGTGAAGGGGAACGATGGAACTAGGGTTGCTTGATCGGTGATGATGGAAAAGGGGGAAAATGGTGAAAGTGATGATGGAAAGGGGGAAAATGGTGAAGGTGATGATGGAAAGGGGGAAAATGGTGAAAGTTATGATGGAAAGGGGTATTTATACCCCGTTGACATGTGACAAACATACACAACATTAACCACGTCAGCTGTCACACAAGCGAGGCCTGTACACGTATGTGTGCCACATCATCAGATAGTTAACGTCGTTAGGGTTCTCACAGACCACGGGTGATACAGATACCAAATTGTTTACTTGGGAGTTATATTCGCCAATGTACTACTTGGGGGGGTGGTAACGGTCAATTCCCAATAGTTGAGAGTATTTAAATCCATTAAGCCTAGTATAAAGTTTAAAGAAAGTGTGTATGCATGCTGATGGAGAAAATACCTCGAAGTCTTTATAGGTTTGTCATGTATCTAGGTTCCACCAGGTGGCTGACCAATTTAGAAACTTAAGAAAAAGTAAAATTACAAATCACTCTTTATTTACAACTAAGGTGTGCAGTTTGATTTTCTTTTTACTTTTTTTAGAAAACCTTATTTATATCTTTGATTTACATGGAATCAACTATTCAATTAATAAACTATCATACGAATAACTAAATATATAACGAGTCGAAATCAAGTCTTAATTCCGAATAACTATTCAACGACAATCAAAGAAATAACTAATCAATAGCTGCTTAAACTATCAAGTCTATCAAGTGTCAAACAAAGTATCAATTTCAAATAGTGGTGGAAAGCTAATGAAAAGAATGATCTTAAATAATAAGTTTCAGATTCATTAATTAATACATATTTTTTTCTTCGTGAATGACTAAGAATATTTTAAGAAGCCTTCTAAACTCATGGTTATTAAAAGTATATTAATTTTCCCTTATTATTAAATGACAAAATGTGTATTTTTCACTTGAGGGAGAGAAAAAAAGAGAAGCGCAGACTATATCAAAGCATTTGAATCTTCACACTTGAACACATAAAGAGTAGCATGAGAATAAGGTTGAATAGAAAGAAAGATAACTTGTCATTCTAAATCCTTTTCACAAAGAAAAAATATCACATGACAAACTTTTATTAAAATTAATTAGTATCTTTTTATCCTTTGTAATTCTTTTCTTTCTTTTTTAGAATCACTATAATTATTTTTGACTCTCAAAATTGTTACAATCATTCAGCTAAGATGGTAAGTTACATTTTTATCATATTTAACTTCAAAAATTACACGAACCATTCTTTACATATAGGGTTTACCACCATTATCATCCTTTACACTAACTTATATGTAATTTTTTATTACTTTTTGATAAAATGACTAATTTGCTCTTATTAATAAAAGATAAAATATGTAATTTTCACAACTATCTTTTTTCTTTCTTTTAATCTTGTTTTTTTTATTTTTACTTATTGTTCCTTCTATAATGTTTGTTAATTAAAGTAATCAATTTATTTATTTATTTTTCTTCATAAATTTCTATTTTATTATATGTTTAGTTTAGTTATTTTTTATTTGTAATTTTGGTACCTCAAAAGATAATAATTAATCATGTAGAGGTGTAAATGAACAGATCTTGAGCTCTTAAGCTTAATTTGGTTGATTTAACTTAAGATGGATCGAACTTGGTTTGTGAGTAGATAAATGATTAATGAGAAATTTACAAGATTAGTCATTTGACCAAAATAGTTTTCATTAATAGCCATTGACCAGCTAAATTGTTATTTTAGCCCTTGTATCGCCACGTAGCAATATCAAATCATGTGATATCACCCACGTGGAAATAATTTTTTTTTGAAGCTAGCGATACACTAAGCAGCCCTGTATCGCCCGCCAAAAATTTAAATAATTTTGCTTTTAATTTAATTTATAATTATCATTTTAATATTTAGAAAATAATAATTATGGTTCTTTTCAAATTTAACTATTTAAATAACAAATTAAAAAGGTATTATTTAATTTAAACAATTAAAACTAATAATCTGTTATGATTAATATGATTTTTTAAAATTAAACTACTCAATTAATAGAACTAGTGAAAGAATTCCAATTTTAGTTTATTTACAAAAAGAAGTTAAAATTCTAATGGTAAGTGAATATTGACGTTAATTGGGCTTTATAGGATCATATACAGAGAGGGCTAGTAACCAGTTAAACGACTCAGTTTAAATTAACATATATGTTAATAATAGAAGGGAATGAGCAGGAGTCTTTGGATTTCTTTGAATTTGACCACAAGGGTTTGATGTTTGCATATTCCCCCTGCAGTCGTTTGGTTTATAAAAGCCTGGAAAGAGGGTTTTACCCTGCCATTTGATTCGCGAGAGAGAGAGGGCGACGGCTGTGGTTTCCGCCCACCGCCCACCGCCGACAGCCCACCGCCGACCGCTAACTACGAGGGGTCTATGTCGTTGGTGGCGTCTCCGATGGAGCCGTGTATCTCGGTTACTGTGGATAGCCGTTCGTATTTAGGTCGGCCCAGATCTGCCGCCTTCGACGCCGCCGGTGGTCAGACGACCGCCTTTGGTGGCGTCAGCACCTCCCTCAGGTCTCTTTTGGTGTTGATGGCGTTGGTTCGACAACGACTGTTGCCTTCTTCTCTCCTTGTCTCTCCAAAACCTATTTAGGGTTTTCAGAACTCTGTTCTGTTGTTTTTGTTGTTCGTTGTCGGTGTTGATGATTTGGTTTCT
>BJCO01007506.1:0-10349 GCA_018326465.1 Flaveria floridana
AGTTAGATAGGATTGATGGAACATACGACGGTGATTGAACAAATCTACAAGTTATGGTAAAAGAATTCAACTGTAAATGATAGATTAGACATGTTTGCATGAATATATGAACCAAGTAGGGGAGTTCGTGAGTTTCTTCCAAATCATCAATCTTGAGTTTTAAATACGAGTCTTTTAATAAGTCGTTGAAAGTGGACTAGTAATAAGTTCCACCATAAATGATTGGTGTGGAGGATTAGGTTATTTTGCCATTGTGCAAGTTTTTTAAATAGTACAAGAGAGGTGTGACCATATTTTCTGAATTTGATTGTACACCGATAAGATAATCAGGAAGTTTTAACTTGCAATTTGCCTACTCTAAATTCTAATGCAGTGCTTTTACTCTATGTAAAACTAAATTTAGAAATTTGCAAGCCAGAAACCAGACATAAGTGAAAAATATGAAGTAGAATTTTCAACTTATGCAATGATCTGGACTATGACACACACATTAAAAAAATAGAAACTATGGCATGGCCGCAAGACATAGGCTTAAGTGTATGTTTCTCTTATAAAATGTACACACCACTAGATAATTATATATGTGAAGGCATCTTATGCATCCCCAATGATTTGAAGAAGTGATGAATGCAGTGTGCATATATCACACACATTTGCTTGCAGCATCAGTTAATATTTTACTTGCCTTATAAGACTTAGTTTGTTATGTAATTTTGTGGAAAGATCGGTGATGAGTGCCCCAAAAATAGCAGAGGTATGCTGGGGGTGTGAATGAGTATAAAGAGCAAGAGAAAATTACGAAGTATGGTTACATTCTTTTGTTGCTCCGTTGTAGTGAAATATGATGTGACCATATACTCATCTGCTCTCAATTAACCTGCGGTTGGCTTGATTTAAAACGTACGAGCTGCATGTCTAGTCATTGTTTTAATCTATTAAATCAGATGTGCCAAGATGTGTGCACTTTTGTGCAACTAACTTAATTTATTTATCTATTCTATAGGCTGGCTGTGGTTTAGGTGGGATGCTTAGTGCCTTTTATGGCCTGAATACAGGTATATTTTTACATTCAAGTTCAAATCTTGTTTTGCGAGAGGGAGGTTTTTTTTGCTTGTCTTTTGGGGGGGGGGGAGGGGGGTTGTAAGTCTATATAGACAGACCTTAACGTGATTTTTTTTCAGGAATGCCGTATCTCCAGAAACACATCAAAGGACCAAAATGGCTTCCATTCGTTATAGGGGTACTTCTAGTCTTACAGATGCTATCTACAATTACTGTTTTTTTTAAATTCTTTTTGTTTCTTTGTTTACTTTCTGGATGTGTCTTGTAGGTCAACTTTATCTCATCACTTTTATACATCTCTTGTTTTGGCAGATTCCTCCATTGCTGATGTTTTCCGCTGCCGGTGCTGCAGCTGGAGGTATACAATCGTTGATTTAACTACTATGAAATTCTTATCTTCTTGGTGCTTTTTCTGTTGTATCTGCAAGTCTATGATTTGTGTGTCAAGAGTGTTTTTCAGCTCTAAAGTCCTTTGTAGGAGAAGTGGCACTTTCAAAAGGAGTACTTTGTGGTGTTTATTAGTTCCATTCTCTTGTTACCTCTAAGATGATTATTTTTTTTTCACTTGGTTGCATTAGTAGTTTTATTGGTTGCAGATCTTTCACATTATAACTTCAATTTATTTATTTTTACATCAAATTCACTTTTTTGAACATAAAAATTGCATAAAAGACATGTTAATGTTAAAATGTTATAGTTTTTCTCTCATGCTTATTGCTTCCTCCATCCTTTAATTGTAACACGTAGTATGAACTGGTTTATGTTTCCATTCTTTGGTGTGTAGTAATTATCAGGTGTTGGTATGAATTTGTTTTATATATGAATTTTTGTAGAAGTTACTGAAATGGCATGTTCCCTTGTAGGTGTCATGACCTTATATCATAATGGTGTAAATAGTTTTAAGTTCATAGCACATAAATTTGACAAAGAAATAAATTTTTACATATAGGGATTTAGGGCCTCTTATTTATATAGTTTTAGTATAATTAATATATAATCATGAATGATTGGATTACTATTCTTCAAGCAATGTGAGTATGCATGTTTTATGAACCTCCACCCACCAGAAAATCTAAAAAATTATAAAAGATTTTGAACTTAATATCAGTTTCATGGTAAGATGGATATATTATGAAGTTGGCTGATGGTCAATATTTGAAATTGCAGGATATGGGCTTCCAAACTTTACACAACTCAGTGTGACATCATATTATGCTGCATCAAGTGCCTCACATTATGGTATTTCATTAATTACAAGATACATCGAGGACACATATATGACCCGTTCCCAACAACAAAGGCTTCGGTGATTATATATGCAGGTACACAACATGTGATAAAAACCTGGCCGGTTTTGGTTCTTGTAGTGTAGATATGTAAGTCGGTTTTTGTTTATCTTTCCTTATAGTCTTTCTTGTGCTTGAAAGTAACATGAAACGGGTTCTATGATACTCTTTTGTTCTTGCCATATAATATTTGATGCCACTATTTTCTTTTTCTAGGAAACGTGGTTGGCTTTTATGATGTTTGTGTCCCCCAACTGTTGGATCGGTTTTATTCGGTTGAAACAAGTCGTCATTAGTAAGAGTTGAAAAGGGATGGTTATCATATTTATCTATATTTTTGGTAACTATATATTAATAACTTGTCATAATTATATTAAATAGTTTTACGATAAACTTTTTTTTATAAATATAATGATAAAGAAAGTTCTTTGCATTAAAATTGGTTTTATACAACTTTCAATCTGTCTGAATATTTTTTAGCTGGTCTTTATCCAACTTGTTTGACAGATAGCACACTAGAAATTAAAAATATGTTATACTGCTTAACCCCAACCAAGGGCGTTGCCCCTAGGATCTTGTCTAGGGCACGGAGGCGCCACTACAATATTGGTTGTGCGGTACGTAGAGGCAGGGCGGTATTTCCCGTGCACTACCGCCTTACTACCTCACCAGTCAAATCAACCATGCCCCCCTCCCTCTATCCGTGCCTCATTGTGTGGTTCCTCGTTATATATGCATTTATCAGTGTCATTATGACAATATCTATTCCACATGACTTCTTTGATTTTTCTTTTACGGATGAAAATCTGCAAACCCTTACCATCTTTAGAAACAATCCCATTTTTGGAATAATATTTTGTTTAAATTATCAAAAAATCATTCTTTCTAAATATGAAATTAAGGCAACATAAAAAATTAGGTTGCATGCCATTAAATTTCTTCGTCTTTTTTGAAAGGTGATGAAATCTTATTGTAAAAAATAACAAGCAGCATGAGGCTACGGGTAGGTAAAAAGGAAAAGAAAACCAATATCCATAGGCCATACCTGGTATGTCAATGGCTCATTTGAACTTTCCGGTGGCAATCCCTCTTCCCTATCCTTTGAGTGAAACCTTTTGTCACTAGCCTTGCCTTGTACCTAGGCTCTTCCCCTCGCAATCCCTCTTTGATCTTGACCAATCACTTACAATCTACCAACTTCTGATCTTTAGGTCTTTCAACCAAGACCCAAGTTTTATTTTTTATTAGAGAATTCATCTTATCATTCATAGCTTCTATCCACTTATCTTTTTCAGGTGAGACCATTACATCCTAGTATGTCAATGGCTCACGAGAACTTTCCTCCTCTGCAACATGAAACACATAAGCTAAATCATCCCTAAACCTCACAGGCTGCACAAATTGCCTTCTGGGTCTATCATGAGCTATACTATGTTTATTAACTTGTGATGTACCAGTTGACCTTTATGAGCTTTCAGGCAGACCTAGATCATTAATATCATCTTGTAACTCATCATTTGATAGCTCCACCTCAACATGAACATCCTCCTTCACCTCTTTTCCATTAGATGTCTTTGCAATTACATCTTTATACATGACATGCTCATTGAATGTCACTTTCCTACTGACAATAACTCTTGGGTTGTCATTTTTAACCTGCCACAACCTATAACCCTCAACTCTATCTAGATAGCCAATCATTATGCACTTGTGAGCTCTAGGGTCTAACTTACCCTGACTCACATGTGAATAAGCAAGGCATCCAAAAACTTTGAGATGATCATAGGTTGTTGGAGTCCCTGTCCACTTCTCCATAGTAACCATCATATCAATTGCTGAAGATGGTGTTCTATTCAATGTATATACCACTGTCTTTAATGTCTCTGCCCAGAAAATTTTAGGAAGACTTGCACCTATCAAAAAACACATTGCTCTCTCTAATAGAGTTTTGTTCATGCGTTCTACTAACCCATTCTGTTGTGGGCTACCAGGTGCTGTCAAATGTCTGTCAATCCCACAAGATCTACATAGGTTATTGAATTCTTCATTGCAGAATTCCAAGCCATTGTCAGTTTTTAATTTTTTGACCTTCTTATCTGTCTGATTTTCCACCACCAACTTCCATTCCTTGAACTTTCTAAAGGCTTCATACTTGTGCTTTAAGATATACACCCAAACACGCCTGGAATAATCATCAACCAATGATAAGAAGTATGAAGCTCCACCTAGAGAGAGATTCTTGGTTGGCCCCCATAAATCTGCATGTACATAATCCAATATACCTCTTGTTTTATGTATACCTTTTGAGAACTTAACCCTCTTTGCCTTCCCTAAGGTGCAAGTCTCACAAGTGCCAAACTCACAGCTAGTCAAGCTATTGATGGCCCCTTGTTTCTTTAATTCCAGTAGGCCTTGATGATTGACATGACCTAATCTCCTATGCCATAACATGGCATTATTACTTTCTACCATATCTGCCTTTGAGGCTGAACCAACTATTACTCTATCATCCAAGATATAAGTGTTGTTTTCCCTCCTAGTCCCTGATAACACTACCAAGAAACCTTTTGAGACCTTTGCCTTACCATCTCTGAGGCATACATGGTAACCCCTTCATTCAAAGGTTCCTAGGGATATTAAGTTTCTTTTTAACTCAGGGATATACCTTACACCATGTAAATCAACTGTTATCTCATTATTTAGTTTTACCGTAATAACACCTATACCTTTGACAGAGCAAGGTCGATTATCACCAAAATGAACTATACCCTATTCTTCTAACACAAGGTCTTAAAAGAATTCCTTGTGTGGAGACATATGGTAAGAGCACCCAGAGTCTAAAATCCATACCTCGTTTGATTCTGATCTTGACACCATATGAACATCAGTACTTTCGTAGCCATCTGCTGCATCATCTTGAGCGATGTTTTGATTCTTGCCTTTTGTGTACTCATCTTTCTTTCTCCTCACTCTGGGCATTCTCTCTTAAGATGTTTGTCAGAGTTGCAAACAAAACACCTAAGTTTTCTTCTGGACTTTGATCTGGGCCTCATATTCTTGTTCTTGTTGTGTCTTGTTTCAGACCTCCCCCTTACAATTAGGCCCTCTAATCCCTTTTCCTTTACATCGCCTCTCTTGTGCAATTCCTTAGAGTTCATAACTGAAACCGCCTCTTCCATGGACAAACTTTCTCACCCAAACATAAGAGTATCTACAAAATGTTCGTATGTAGTAGGCAAGGATGACAAGAAGATGATTGAGCTGTCCTCATCATCAATTTCCACTTCTATGTTCTCAGGATCTAGTACAATTTCGCTGAACTCATCGATATGATCTTCGAGCGACCTTCCTGAGGACATCTGAAACATGTACAACCTCTTCTTCAAATACAACCTATTTGCCAGCGACTTGGGTCATGTACAATCCTTGCAACTTCGACCATACACCCGTTGCAGTGGTTTCTTTTGAGACTTCTCGAAGAACTCTGTCGCCTAGACTCAAGATGATGGCACTATGCGCCTTCTCCATCACCTCTTTCTTCTCTTTGTCAGACATCGTCGCCGACATGCCAGATTCACCCTTCAACGCGTCAACAACACCCTGATATAGTAATGCCCCATCTTCAATCGTCATAGACTGAAATCGTTCTTGCCGTCGAATTTTTCGATGTTAAACTTAGCCGAATTCACCACCCTTCAATTCAAATCAATCGAGACCCCTTTGTTGTTGAGTCGTAGCTCTGATACCAATTGTTAGCGGAATTCAATACTAAGAACAAAGGAAATGACAAGATCAAAAGGAATTTCACTAAGCGAATTGAGATTACAAGAGAATTAGAAGAAGAAGATGATACAGATAATGAACCCCAAACTTATACTAATCGACTAACTAACTGTCTTAACAAACTAATTTCAACCAATAACAAACAACCCCCTCATACTAAAACAATATTACACAATAAGTCCTTCACAATAAAGAACTTATACAATCAACATAACAAGTCAACTAGAACTTGACAAACACACTAATACTAATCAAAGCTTATTAACAGCATGGCATCATCACGATATAACAATTAATAATCTAAATAAGTGATATAACCATCATATCTTAGAGGGGTTGTGTAAATTTATAAATAACAAGCCGGAAAACCTTTTCAAACTTATAACCTATCTTAAAAGAGTCTATAAATAGAGTAAGGACTTACTATTTCATTTCCAATGAACAATTAGGTATGGAGCAGAGTTTTAAAATGTTAAAAAGTATTAGATTTTTCAAAGTAATTTAAACAGAGCAAAGTTGACCGTAATTGATCAAGAATGCATGTGCTTCCATCGAAGGTGATTCATTTGCTCTTCACATACATACTAGCATTGACAAATTAACTTTGTATTCACTATTGCACATGCAGAAGCAATGATTAGAGGGTTAACTAATTAAGTTAAGAAAGAATTGATATAAGCTTTAAAGAAAGTAAACAAAGACACTTTGCCCATAACATGATTCAGAATAATATGTATGATACCCAAATTATATTTCAAAAAACACCGAATAAATAATATAGTGAATTGATGCCAGTCTACTGCTTGGAGGTTATAAATATGTTGCTTGAAGGTATAGATTTCTACAATCTTGAATATAGGCTAGAAGGTACAGGTTCTATGATATGTTTAGGTCAACATCAGAACCACCCAACAACCAGAGGCCCGGCACTCCTTAAAACTTGCTACACAATGGATAATTTTATAAAATGCAGCAGATACTAAACAATATCACAACAGATGCCAACTGGATAATGGATCTGACGTCTTACCTACGCTTTAATGTACTAGAGTTTCTTTATGCTATGACTATGTTTTACTATGCTACACTTTCATTATGCTATGAAACGCTGCTATGACTATGTTTTACTATGCCACACTTTCATTATGCTATGAAACGCATCTAGACATCGCAAACTAACCAACCCATGACAAAGTGCGGGGTGACATCCTATTTTTCCTTAATTGGACTTTCATATGTTAAGAAACAAATTTATAAACTATAATAAAAGACTAACTATGGATACACGTGATCTCTTTCTAGTCTGTCCAACTAAGCATCACGTCTGAATTGTTCACATGTCCTTCAATGATGGGTTACAATGAATTTGAAAACTATTAACTCATGTCAATTACAACTATATTATATTTATGATCACTTTTTGCTCTTATAATTTAACATCTATCTAAAATTTATAAGAAATTGCTAATTATGTTAACAAATAATGATTAAGGTATTAATTTTAATATTACAATTAACAGTTTTTTGTTTTATTTAAATAAAAGTTTCTATCATATTTTCTTTCGAAATAACATTTTCCTTATGAATAACTATAAAATTCATGACATTATTCATATTTTAGGTAATATTTATTTTTTTAACAACCTTTCATTGATATTACTTTTACATATCCTTTATAACCTTCAATATCTTTGCACAAGAAGTATTTATATCTTTATCAACAATGTTTTTATCATTGGAATGCTCGTCATCATCGGGTAAAAAGACCGAAAAACGACCAGAATCGGCAAGAAATAAGACAACGACTACGTTGCCGGAATCCTAGAGAGAGAAAGGGATAAAGAAGCATATTGAAAGCAAACCGACGACAAAGGAAAAGGGCAAAAAAAGGGAGATCATCCGTGAAATTACCATTTTGCCCTATCACTGTTCATTTCCCATGAACATTAATAACAGAGTAATTGTTTTGACTTTTAAAAATTACCGATCAAGTTTCCGCGTTATCGAAATGGAGCCCCCCACAGTAGCATGTATCTATGCGTTTAAAATGAGATATACTTCTTTCCATAACCGCTGCAAGAATCATCAAAGCATCTTAGGGTGGTGAGGTGCCCATGCCACACCACACACCCACCAATCACACCACGTTACGCCAAACACACCACGCCACGCCACGCCAATCACACCACGCCATGCCACGCTACACCACATTACACCAATATAGGGGACACTCACACCACACTACACCTCACCATATAAAAAATTTAATTCATTAATAAAAATAAAGTACAAATTATAAATATAAAAAATACATTATATAAAAAACAATAAAATTTAATAATATGATAATATTAAAACTAAAAATCTATAAATTGAACTCCCAACCACGTATCCGCCAATTTGACGTTTCCGTTCAAGGACGTTCACTCAACATCAATTCGGGGACATCGTCCATGCGGTTTAAGAAAAAGTTTCATGTCCCGATCTAACGTTTCGCGAAGCAATGTTTCTCGTTGTACATAAGAAAAGATGAGAAGTATTTGATAATATTGTAAAATTTATGAGTTTTAGTTTAGTATTTACAGTGTAAATCTTTTTTTTTAATTAAAAATGGCAAAATGGCATATAGCCGTTTGGGGTGGGGTGGGGGTGGGGGTGGGGGTGAGCTCAAACGGTTAAAAAGTGACCGTTGACAACGGTAATGTGGGGGTGTGGCATGGCGACGCCATGTAGCGTGGCGAGGGTTGTTTACGGCGTGGGGGACCGGCGACAGTGTTGCCACGCGGTGCCGGCCCTGCGGTGTGCCCGCGGCGCATACGCCCCACCCCCCTTACAACGACGCGCGCCGGTGATCGATAATAGCTCAGAAGACCAGGTCGCCGGAATACTGAATAGAGTTCAACCTCTAAATGGACGAAACAATAACGAATTTCGTATGTTAAGATTCTAGCTATTTTAGTGTTTGGTATTATAAAAAAACAGAGTTCTAGTCGTCCTAATTATATTTATGGGATCTTTAAGATAAACACTTTGATAGGTTATGAAAAACAGAAAGCACATATGTATAAACATTAAACCGTTTAGAGTCAATAGCTCGAATGAAACCGCAACTGTACGTCATAGTTTGATCTGGTGATGAGGGAGCAATAAAATGGTTGGCGGGTCTTTTGCTCGTGCATTCTTCATTTTGGAGATTATCGTTTGGATTGTCCCTTTTGGAGATGATTCTTTGGAATTGTCTTCATCGCGTCTAATTTGCATGAAAAATATGGTATGGAATCATTTCACCGTATTGATGAGATGGAGAGGTTTTTAGAAAGGGATTAATGAGAGCGATTGTGCTGATAACGTGTTATATATATAGGAGATAAACAAGAGAGAAAGAGGAGAGGAGAAACTGGTACTCATATAACATACATATATACATCATATATTTATACATAACCATCAAACCGCTCATAACACTAAAAGGAGCATGCCATTTGAAATTCTTTGATTTGTTGTTTTTGGTGTTCTAACTACGCCAATTCTGCATTACACTTTGAACAACCGAATCTTTCAACTAAAGCAATACATAGAGCCTTCGGAGCTAAAAAGTCTCCTTGAACGATATTCTGGAATAACCTATCATATGCGGCCACCGATTATGAAAAATAATTTGGAAACACTCATACCTAGCATCTGCTACTTTCTTGACCACCTTGTTAATAAAATTTTCCGACGGTGTTCTAAGAAAAACCACTCACCATGCTAGGTATACCCATTGAGCTTTTGATGTATATATATATAGCTAGAGTGTGTATGACATTTAATGTTAACATGGAATTTTGTGTTAAGCTAGTTACATCATAACTTCTTAATTTTTTCTAATGATAGCAAACAATACAACTAAATTAGTGTGTAAACTAAAGAATCAAAATAAAAATATTGCAATCCAATGCTTGATTTCTTCACACATACATCATGAAAATGGTAATAAATGAGCATGGAAGCCCGGTTATCTTCAAATGGACTTGAGAATTAAAGTTACTATAACAAAAACTTTAAGGATTACTGTTACGAACACAATTGGTAATCAAGAGTATAAGATCGATAAGAAGAATTTGTAGAAGAACACAGAGAAGAAGAAGGGTAAAACCCAATTCAATTCATCGATACCCTTTGATTCATTCTATCTGTTTAAGTACAACCAGATTAACAACTAACCAAATACACCCT
>BJCO01007521.1:0-10492 GCA_018326465.1 Flaveria floridana
TCCGGGTGATGATCTTGTTTGCAATTCCATGTCACTTGGATTTTGCTTGAATTTGTTGATGATGAAAATCCTCAATTGCAAAAGTTTCTCTCTAAAGCTTCGTGGATGATTAATTGTGATATCAAGATGAATGTTGGAGATGAAAGATGGAGAGCAAAAATGATTGTTGGAGACAAAAACAAAAGAGAGTGGAGTTGAATAATGTTAGATCTTGGAGACAAAACAAAGTGAGAGGATGATTCAATGATGTTGGCTTCCTCTTTTCCCTGACTTTCTTCCCTATTATATGCCCTCTTTTAGTGCCACTTGAAGATTCCCGTTTTAAACAACTCAGATGAAACAAGTGGGTATTAAAAATCCGATATAACAATCTAGAGGGCGTCGGCGACACCCTATTAGGGCGTCGGCGACTTGCTCCAGAAACAGCATTTTTTTCCTTTTGTTCGTTTCGCGTATCCGACTGTTCCGGGCTCCATTCCAACATCCCGTATGACCCCCGAAGTGTACTCTTAATTGTTCCGGACCTAACAAACACAAAACACATCAACATAAATCATTTGAACTCGAAGTTATGCTATAAATATGCCATTTTATGCTTTTAAACCCGAGCTTTTACCCGCGCATCAACAACCCTTCTCTTTGAGAGAGCTTCAAGGGTAGGGATTCGATCCATTTCCGCTCGAAATTAAAGATGTTTACCTTAATTGGAGCCCAATTATTCCAAGGGAAAGCATAGTTAATCAAGGACGCGTTATATGATTATTATGTTAATTGCAACATGTTATTTATTTATTTAAGTCTTAATATTTTAATATAGCTCATTTTAAGACACTCATAAACATAACCAACCTATTTCTATACCATAATTTATGTTATCATATTTATTTCAAATCCATAACACGTCACAAACTTTAGCTATGTATTGCAACTTTGATGTGTTTTTATCGTATTTAATCGAGCTTTCGAATGGCAACAAAGGTAACAAATTTCAATATAAATACCGCCACTTTTCTTGTATATTTAGATGAATAACACAATAATTTATAACAAGCTTGTTAGGGCATTTTTTTTTGTTTCCTTAGAAACTTAAGAAATCCGCTTTCATGTAGAGATATGGTTATGGTTCTATAATAAAAGCATTCACATCTCACTCTTCAGCTACATCTTTATAACTACATTAAAAATCATTATTTTTTCTCTATCATTTTTAATTAAATAATACTTTATATAAATTTATCATTATATTTTCTCTTTCCTCTACTCACAATCATTTAAAAAAATATTAAAAATTAATAGAGATGTTTATCAAATATAGAAATGAACAGTAATATGTTATTTATCATCAACTCACAACTCAAAACCATTTATTTTTCAAAGAAATATATAGAGTGTTGGATGTGAATGCTCTAAGTAAAGTATAATATAAAACCGTTTATTTTCCAAAGATTTACTAATAAATTTATTTTGGGTGTCCGGTTTAAAATGGTTTTAAAATGACGACGATGCATGTGGATATTTAGAGAAAAAAATGATAATCAAATGATGACACATGACCTTCGTATTTACACGTCTTATATTGTCTATAATAAGTGAACTTGTTCAGTCAGATATGCTTCCCATTCGGTTCGCTTACGTTAACATATAGACAAAAAAAATCATTACCTAATAAATGAATTGATTAAACCGAATAAAACGTTAATGGAAATGTTTAACATCCAATATTGTTCAGATGAAATAGAATTGTTGTTAAAAAATTACCCCTTTTCTTAATTTAATTATTAACAAACATTATAGATATTTAATTATTAATAAAAACTCTTTTCAAATTATTTGTTATGCATCTATTGCTTTTCTCCTAGTTCATTAGAATTCTTTTCCAAAACATTCGAGCTTTTTGCATCATATATTACAAGGGACCCATAACGCACACCTCCTCATCATCGTATGATTTGTTGTCGCAAAGAAGCAAATTTAGATTAAAAATACGACACATTTTGATTAATAATGTGATTAAAAGTACAGATTAAACGTATTACCAAAACAAGAAGCAAATCATATTTTTTTCCTATTTATTTTCAGAAATTTCTCATTCGGTACTATGAAAACTAATCGATTTTCATAAAATAACTTGATAAATCAAGACGGACTTTATTACTTCCACATAGATGTCAAGATATGTGTTTGAAACATACAATGAGTGAGTGAGATGTGTTTGAGTTTACATCTAAGAGATTAACGCACATTATGTAAATTATAGAGCACAATGAGTATGCATACCTGACTTTGTGAGCTTTTATATGCATTGCAAAAAATTTGAGATTGAACTTAATCAGACAATTATAAAGCGTACGCTTGAGAATGAAGATTGTGTTCATATGTTTGCACATGAAGTATGGATATTTGTGAAAGCTTTAGAAACTAGAAAGGGTTGTGTATGATTTAAGGATTTTAGGGTTTGTTGTCTTCCTTTAATTAAATGGTGTTTTTATTTTAAATTAGAGTTACAAAGCACACATATGTACGGTATAAATCACACCCTATAAAAAATTGGGAAAATTATCAAAATAAACATTTTATCAAACAAAACTAACAATTTAATTTGACTTTTAATTTATCAAAATGACCTAAGTGTGGTTGACGCTTGCCCGAAGCGAGAAAATCACATGATTCCTCGCCCACGTGTTAAAAAATTCCCCCCCCCACATGTCACAAACCACACACATGTTTTTTAGTGCGTTTAATATATACGGCGAGGACACGCTGCCCTAGGCGAGGAAGGACGACCCATCTCTCACCCGCTTATGTTTTCTCGTCCAGTCAACGAGGAAACTGCCACATCAGGTAGGAAATCCACAAGAAACGACACGTTAGCGATGTAGTATGAGTTTTCCTCGCCTAGTTAGCAAGGAGTGGCTTTTTGGTGAGAAATTATGTAATTTCCTTGCGTACTAGGAGAGGTATGGACACGTGTCTTGTTTTCATTGGTTTATTTTAAGTATTCTCTATCTATATATTTTTACAAGTGATGGTACATAATAATGATCTATAGCTTTGTTTATTTACGAGTTACAAAATTTGTTTAAAGCATGTACTGATGGTTAGAGCTGCAAACAAATCGAACGTTCTACGAATAGTTAGCAAACTGTTCGGTGGTAAGTTCGCTTATTTTTGTTCATTTAATAAATGAACGAACACAAAGAAGAAAATTTTATTCATTTAATTAAACGAACAAACATAAACAAATGCCACGTTCATTCATTTGTGTTCGTGAACATTCGATAATGTGTCCGTTTATGTTCATTCATGTTCATTTCATTTAATTAAAAATTTTATTTGTGATAATTATGTCTTTGGTGGATTCTATGAAATATTTGTGATTTAATTATACAATGAATATATGATCGTTTATATTTTGTTTGTGTTTGTTTATGTTCATGAACATTTGTTTGCGTCCGTTTATGCTCGGTAAGTGTTCGTGAACAATCCGTGAACATGTTCATTTCCTTAATGAATGAACACAAACAAAAAGTCTCGTTGGTAAGTGTTCGTGAACAATTCATGAACAACGTATTTTCTTAATGAACGAATACGAACAATACGGTTCGTTTGCAACCCTACAGACAATCAAACTTTGAGTATATGTTACGAGCAGATGATAAAGATTTATGCTGTTAATCATGCTTTAAAGAAAAAGATAAAAAATCACGACAAAATAATAATACTAATAGTAACGACAAAAATAAAGTAACGGTAGCAATAATTTGGATTTTCATAATCAGAGTGATACTACTGAAAGTCTTCATAAATACAAAAAAAAAAGATTAGAATCTTTACATGGGTGTGTTTCAGCAATGAAATTATGACAAGAATTCAGAGCTTTAAAAGTGCATGTTTTGTCAAATGAAATTATAAAAATGATGAAATACCTAAAAGGGTAGATGTTGAAGGAATGAAAGTATGAAAACGATAATGACTACAAGTACGTTGTTGAGAAAAGAAATCATGAAAATGATCAGGACAACCCGATGTGTGTGTTTAAGAAACAAACTTATGGAGAGGATTAGGGCCTCAGAGGCCGGTTTGGGATTGAAGAATGAAATTATGAATAGGATTAGGCCTCCAGGGGTTCGAGGAATGTGATTATGAATAGGATTAGGGCCTCCAGGGGTTCGAGGAATGTGATTATGAATAGGATTAGGGCCTCCAGATATTCGAGGAATGTGATTATGAATAGGATTAGGGCCTCCAGGGGTTCGAGGAATGTGATTATGAAGAGGATTAGGAGCTCCTGGGGTAAGTCTTTGAGGAACGTTTTCAGACATCTTCCTCCTCCAATAATATTGCAATGTCGGCTTGTCAAACCCATATTTTTCCAATATTCTACACAAATCCGATCTAATTTTTATACCAACTGATAGATCTTTTAACGAACGCACACCTTGCGACTCATACACACAAATAAACAAACAAGAAACATGCAAAGAGTGGATTTGAAAATACGAGCCATAGCTTTAAAAATGGATGTTTGGATACTCAAAACAACGAGTCTTTTATATAGAGATTAATGGTATCTTTTTTTTAAATGGCAAATCTACCATACTTCTAATCGCACGTTTAATATTTATATATGAAAATTAAAAATGAAAATAACAACTCCTGGACTCACGGAAAATCGGGAATATTTAGTTATTTTTTATTAATGAAACTCTCAAAATAAATGCAACATCTTTAACTCGAACAATAATGACGATGAAACTCAAAACCTTAATACGAAAACGTAATGCATATTTTTTATTTATTATTTACAAAGGCATTTATTGTATTGATCCTCACCTAAGTGGTAGAGGTGATATGTCAAATATCTCATTATACTAAAAAATTTTGGTTTTGAGTCTCGATCGTGATAAAAATACACTCTAAGTTGAGCTATGAGGTTAAATCAGTTGTAGGTTTCTTTATAATCGGGTTGGGGGTGTTCCCAATTATGAAACAAGATAAACCCGATCAAGATAACACATATATTTCGAAACATGGTTGTACATTTGCCCATAAAATAACATAAAAATGAATACTTTAATGGAGTTGCGATTTGCACCCGGCCTACTAATACAAACCATATAATATTAATTTTTACTAAATCAATATTTACTTATTTTTTATTAATGAAACACTCAAAATAAATGCAATATCTTTAGTTATTACCTAATATTAAGTTAGAACACTCTCCTAAATTAAATGCAATCACTTTGTTTTATGTATCTTTATATAAATAGTAAATTACAAATTTTGTCCTTTAAGCATTGTTAAAATTACGGATCTTACCCTTAAACTTTGATAATTACACAAAGTGTCCTTTATTTAAAAATTTATCTCATCTTTTGTCCTTTCCACTAACAAAAGTTAAAAGTTTCAGTTAGTTTTTAATAAATAACAGTTTTGTCCTTACCATTTAAAGGACTAAATATGTAGTTTTTATTAATCTCTTGTTTTCTTTTTGCTTTTTTTCATTTATTACTTTACTTTTTTTTCTTTCAATTCTCTTCACCATTTTGTTTTATAAATATTATCTTAACTAATACTAATTAATTAAGTATATTTTTAATATAAATTTTCGTATAAATGTTTTAATTAATTGGTGTAATTTATAACCTAAATATAAATTATCTTACATAAAAATAATAGTAAAATAACAAAAAGGTGTTTGGAATTTGGGATGAATTTTTGTAGGTCCATTGGGGTTAAAATTTTAGATCCTTCTTTGTATATAATTATTCATGAATAAAAAATTTATAAGTTATTTGAAATACATCATCTATTTTCTTATTAAAATATTTAAAGTATTGATTTAAACTAAAATTGGTTTATTAAAAGTTAAAACGTATTTCACAAATTTGACATAGTCATTATTTGTATCTAAATATTGTGTAGTATTATGTCTAAAAAATTTAACTTCAAAATATATTATTATAAAATTCAGTTTGTTTAACTTTGAACTAAATTTCCAAAATTTGAAAGCAAAATTTAATGTTTGATTTAATGTTTAATGGTTAGTTATGTTTATGTTTAAGTTTTAATTACATCTATATTAACTGAACTACTATTGAACAGTAAAAATATTGTTAAATAATTATAATATTTATTTATTAATAATATTTAAGTAAAAATAATATTCGTGTATTGATAATATTAAATAATAATAATATTTATTTATTGAGTTATATTTATTTTTTGAATATTTATTGAAATCAAATATAGCTGGTCAGTCTTGAGGCGTCAATTTGACCCCTTAAGTTTATAAAATTACAGGTTTACTATGATATAATTTTTACTTAAAAATTACTTTTACATTTGTATTTTTATGTACGTGTTGGTACGAGTCGGGTCAAATATAAAACGTTTTCTTGCATTTCATCTAATGATATAAATCCAAGTTATTCTATGTTTCAATGTAAATTTAGTTCGGAAACGTTTGTAATCTATGTGCTTTTCTTATGTGCAGTTCGGTTTTATCGACATATCGACAAAATTTTGTTTCGGAAAAAAATGGATCAAGTATAATACGTATTTGTTCAAAGGTATATATTCAAGTTACTTTACGGTTCGACATCATTTTAGTTCAGAGACAAGTCAGATCGATTGTTAATCTTTACTTATCACGTCACGTACGATGCTACAGCAACGCATGACGAGTAAAAAAACTAGTTAATTAAATTTTGGTAATTTATGTATTTTTGTCTTTAGTTTAAAAAATATTATGATTTCTCTAAGTTTTATTGATTTAATAGAAAAAGTAAATAATTAAATTGAACAAATAATAATTATAATATATTTTAAATCTATAAATAGAAGTATATTTTATATAAAATAATTAAAATTATTTACTAATATTTAAGATAAGCTTGTAAGATAAATTGATAAGAAAAAGAAAAAGGAAAAGGAAGTAATAAAATAAAAGAAAAAGATAAAATAAAAAAGTATAACTTACATATTTTGTCCTTTGAATAGTAATAGCAAAAAAATCATTTACTAAAAACTTAACAAAAAAAGTTAATTTCATTGTAATTATCAAAGTTTAAAGACAAGATCCATAATTTTAATCATACTTAAAGGACAAGATTTGTAATTTACTCTTATATAAATAACTAGCTTTATTAACATGTGTATGAAAAATATTATTAATTATAAAACAATAACTAATGATCTTTTAGCCTAGTGGTCAAGAGGGAGGTGGGAGGCTTTTTCTCTCTTGGAGGTCCAGGTTTCAAACATTGGCATGATAAATATTATTAACTTGGTGATACTAACAACTAACAACTAACCAGCCGCTTAAAAATAATAATAAAATTATAAAACAATATTACAAAATAAGATATGATTGAAATTATATACGAGTAAAAATTATAAGTTATAAAACAAAGATATAAACTTTCTAAACTCTATTTTTAAATAATAACATATTGTTAAAAAACTATTTAAAAAATTCATTTAGAATTTTAATTATTTCTAGTTCATATAAATTATAATAAAAATATCAATTTTAAAATATTTCATAAATTAAAAAGGTTTGATGTTTTAAAAAATTTATTATTTTATAACAAAATTTAGAAATAAATTTAATAAATAGATCTCGTTCTTAGTTGAGCAAAAAATTGTTTATAATCTAAAAAAGTAAATAATAATATTATTAATTAATAGAGTTATTTTGATATGAGAGAGAAGATTAGTGAGAAAAAAATGTGATGCTATCATGTGTTTCTCTTAATTACTCTTTTATTAAAAAAATTAATTTGAACTAATAAATAATAAAATAGACTATTTGTTTAAACCAATAAATGCAATAAACTAAAGAAAAATTGAAATTTATTGTGTCAACACCACTTTGATAATTTTTTAGGGAAATGTTCAAATAAAAAGGTTGTTAAAATTAAAAAATGTAAGAAATTATTTCAACTATCAATCTTTTTAATAAACGTTTGAGATCAAATTATAAGAAAAAATTGTTAAAGAGATATTTTAAAAATAGCCATTTTTTTGACTTTCTGTAAGTTCACTTATTTTTTAAATATTCATAAGTTTTATGTACGAAATTATTTTTTTATAAAAATCACATCATAATAACGACGACGATAAAAAATACACAATGAGATATTATGTTATCTTATAATTGTTTTTAATGTATTAGTTTGATTAGTTATTAATTTATTATTGTGTTTTACATATTAGAGATGCACAACCATGTTATTTCACCATTATATATATTTTATAATAATTCAATTATTTTAGAAAAACATAATAATATTCAGAAAAACACAATAATTAACAAAAATACATAATGTATTGAACTAAATACAAAAATACATAATGTATTGAACTAAATACACAATTACGAGATATGAGTTTAAAAACGTAAAAAATTATTATTATTTTTATATCATGACATTGTACTCGTTTGAAAAATAAAAAAACTATCGTTTTTATGGTAAATAATGTTATATATAAAGTTATGAACATTTATAAATATAGAGAAATTTATGAAAGTCAACAAAAATGGTTATTCTTAAAATACTGCTCTAATAAATTTTTTCTTATAATTTGATATCAACTATTGATTAAAGAGATTAAATGTTGAAATTAATTCTTATATTTTGTTAGTTGTAAGAGCCTTTTTTTATTTAAAGCTTTTATATTTATAAATGGATTATGGTACTTGGAGATCAAGGTGGGACTATAATGCCAACTTTTTTATCATGTGTTTAAGGTTTATATTTATTTGGAGAAAGAAAGAAAATCTTTGTGCGCTAATTATGTAAAATAGATTATAATATATTATGACAATGAAAAGTGTGAATTTTTAGTCTAATAATGTTAAACATTCTTAGCTAACTAGTATTTTCATTTATTTTTTTATTTTAGGCAAATTGTATTTTAATAATATAAACTATAAATCATTGGGAGATAATAATCCATACCATTAGTTTGGTCGACAATAATCTTAACTTTCATTTTTGTTGTCAATGACAATCCTAGTAACATAATCTTTAATGATTTACACTTAATTTTCACTCGTTTTTCATTCTATTTCATTGTATGTTTTACTATTTCATTAAAAAATCATCACCGTAAGCAAAATTTAGTGAAAATCAAGTGTAAAATTATAATACCCATATAAAATAATAATAATAATAATAATAATAATAATAATAATAATAATAATAATAATAATAATAATAATAATAATAATAATAATAATGAAAGTGCATGGGGTTATTTTGCCAATTTGAAAACTTAAATTTATAATTTGGGTACAAAATAAATGAAACATGAAACCACAGGGACCTACTGTGTAAATATTCCAAAAACCCAATCTGTTTCTCTCCCCCTACCCGCAATTCCGGCCGGTGTCCGGCCACTGTTCCGGCGGCTCCGACGAGACACAAAAACCCGGTTTTAAGCCGCGGTTTTGTCTCCAATTTACACCAATGCGATCGTGACAAAGATTCCCACTACAATACGCGTTATAATTGAGCATTATCATCTGGAATTACAGCTCACAACCACCACTAATCGAATCCACTTTACACCTCACGATACAACTCAAAAACCCACTCGAATCTTAACAATAATTGAATTAAAGTTACCAAATCAATCATATAATCATTCCTAATCTATCTACATACTAAAATCCGTCTGAAAAACACACAAACACCTCGTTCGATCCTTCCCTCATCGTGAACCTGCAACTAGATCAAGGACCACCTTCCGAATAGTTTAAACCAAAATTCGCATAGGGCTTTGCTTCCAGATCATTGTTAGAAGCTTTGTATGAAAGGAATTTGATTATCATCGTGATTTGGGCATCGAAACGAGTCCTCCTCGATCGCGACTGTTCATCGTGTGTTCTTGATATCTTTTCAAAACGAATCAGGTAATTAGAATCACCTATATGCTCGGTTTTAGTCTAGAAATGAAAGCCCTATGCTTAATTCCATGAACAATCACGAATCGATGTTCAATTTGTGGATTTCGATTCTAGGGTTCCTAAGGTGGTTTGGGGATCGTTTGTAAAATTGGTTAAAAGGAATTAAAACCGGTTCAATTCTGGCGCAGGCGCCGTAGCCTGCTGGTTAAAGCGAAAGAGCGCTAGGCAGGAGGTCACGGGTTCGAACCCGAGCCCCTGCCATATTTTTTTTAAATGCCTTTATAACCTTTAAAAATTTCAGAAAAATTCCTAAAAATTATAAAAATCCTTTTTATAATCTCTGTTTATTTTTAAATCAACAATCTGATTTTCTGTAATTTTCTTTAAGCTTAAACATTTATAAAACAATATAACAATGACATTTAGTTTAATTATTTATATGGATTCTTTTAAATAAATGGTAACATCTGATTAAATATAAAACTTCTTTTATAAAAATACCAAATTAATTTCTGTAAATTAGTCTAGTAAAACCTTAACAATTCTTATATATATATTGTTAACGAACGTTAT
>BJCO01007529.1:0-10620 GCA_018326465.1 Flaveria floridana
ACGAGTATTTGCAGCCACAATGAACGACCCACCTCTGAGCCTCTAAATCCGCAATTAATTTATTAATCTATTATTGTTTTCGTTGTTCTGTGGCTGTATCCGCAAATTGTATATTGAAAGTGTTGGTTCTAGCCGCATACTGTCTTTGATGGTCAGTTGACAAAGTGATATGGTAGGATATTCGTACGTTCAATGACGATTTTAATGCCGTAATCTGAGAAGCTACCATATTTTATTTAAAGCATCGACCGAGTCTTGAACGTTAGTATATGTGCAATGTGAGCGAAAATTAGATTCGCGCAACGCGCGTACCGGGCATCAACTAGTTATATTTAAAGCCCAAACATTTCAAGTTAGGTTGTGTTTGGTTAAAAATATTAATTAATAATCGAGTCCATATGAGTATTAGATGAAACTTGGGCCGTAATGCATGACCCACCTCAAATATCTCTTGTGGACGCAATGGATTTAGATGAGAGGAGAATTTTACGGAAGTGAAAGCAATTCATGATGGTGGTTGACCGAATCCCTTGACTTTCAAATGCTGCAGATCGTGATCTGAATTTGATATAGCTAGACCATATTCACGAGTACCTGACCTAATATGAAGAAGTTTTCACAAAACAAAACTCTATCAACATGGGAACCATCCACACTTTTATTATCATTGTCATCAGCAAAACATGATGCCAAAATTTCAGTAGTCATATACGCGTAGCCAGTCGTAAAAACAAACCCGACCTGTTAAGGAAACATACAAAGATACCTCCAGATGACTCTTGAACACAACATGCCAAAAAAAAAACGATTTTACAATGAAGAAGACCTCCGGAACATATTGGTGCCCACCCTACGCTAAATTAAAACCGCAAGAATGAAAAATCGTAGCAAATTGCTTTTACAAGTTACCTTTCTACAATGAAGCCACAATCATGAGGTGGTGTGTGTGAATGAAGCATGCTGCAACAATTCAAGAGGATGCATATATAGGAGCTGGCAGAAAAGGAAACGGGGCTACAGACGCGTATGCCACAGGTGGACGTGAAATGACCATATTATCCTTGGAGTGTATTACCTTGTCAGGATTTCTGGTTTCTTGATTGTGGATGATAGTTGGGTGTGAAAAGGCTGTATTATCCTTGGTGTTTTCTGTTGCAAGTGTATATTGATCGTCGTTATAAACTCGGTGAAACATAAGGCCAGACATGAAGACGGGGAGATAGAGAAGGCTTGCGTGGAACATTCTTCTCGCGGTTCCTTTTGTACGGTTCAGGAGAAATGAGACCGCTGTTCCACTGATTGCTAGAGCCAGTAGTGTTGATTCTAGACAAAACCATCCAGAAGTTATACCCCCTGCAAAATAGTCCATGTGGTAAGAAAAATGGGTCAAACACGCTGAAAGCCACTCATGGTATATTTTAGTGGATAAACCCTTCTAAATAATTTTATTCAAAAAATATTACTATTACTAAAGTTATATAGTTGCACGACGCACATATTGTTCATAAAATAATTACATGTTTAGAAACATATTATCAATAAGTGAATTAACACAAAAAACGATAATGCATTACAGATTATATAGTTGAAGGTTCATAGGAAACTTACAATCATAGGCCAAATATCCCAATGGAATGAGATATATGCAATTCCTCAAAGCTACCAAGGCTGTTCTCCTACCCGAAGGATCAGCAAGGGAGAACATCTTGAACCTGGAGTTTACATTAAGTTGAAATTGATTGATATATGTAAAGGGGCGTGCTCATTACAAAACAAACTGTAATCAGATAACCATGAGAATCACATAAGCACTCGTACGTAGTGCTGACTTGAAATATAATGAGAGAGAGAGAGGCAAGTATGTGGTTACATAACCGTATTATGTAAGCAACAAATACAAGTATTTATGTATTTTACTATGGTACACTACTACAAACGCACAATAATGCACCATTATGCATAAATACAAATTGGGAAGTTCGGAAAAAAAAAATTCTCTCAATAAACATGTTAATAGGGGACTACAGATTATATGCTCTCATTAAGTAATTCAAACACCTTAGTAATAAAAGTATATTGTTCATAAAGATATCGACTAATTTAATACCTCTAACCATACTATTAGACTTCTCACCACATAGGAAACAAAAGGAAAAGAGAAAAAAGCTAGAGGTGATGCAGAAAAACAACACCAGAATTTAAAAACTGAGCAACTTAGACAAAAGTATCAAGGACTGTTGTGTTTCACCATAAATGTAGAAAAGTATCTCTTTTGTCTAATGAGTTCGGTAACACTCATATTTTTTTGTCTAAGTTTTCTTTCCGATGTTACCACTTTGCCCATTAGTAACTATTACAAAATATTAAGGGCTGATCTGACTTCCCTATTATTCCATTCATTGAGGATCATTTCAAATATTTGACTACTAGTATCGTAGGACTATGTGCTTAGTCAAGCATTACATTTATTGCGAAATGAATGATACATTCACTACCAATTTTCATAAGAAAGAGGATACTTATAGTTAGATGTTCAGTAGTTCTAAAAAACTTGTGAAAAACTCAAGTACTTTGTGTATGTCTACTAGTAGAACTTAAGAGGTCAACCATGGTTTAATAATCACACAAACTAAGTGACAAAATTTACTAATAATACGAATATAAAAACTTAGTTACATACCCTCCAGCTGCATAATCTTCACGACATAAGTATGCAAGGGCCATAAAATGCGGTATTTGCCAAAAGTAGAGGGCAGCAGGAAGAATCCATCCATTGAGTGAGATCTGACCAGAAGCTGCAGCCCACCTTTGATGTGAGAGAAAGAGAAATAAGAATAGAATCATGAACTATAATAATGGTATACATAAATGTTTGTTAAATAAATATTGAAGTTAAAAATCTTCTCCACACATATCAATACCATAAGAGAACAAACAGGTCATAATAATTCGAAAACTTTCAAGAAGTTAACCTTCCAAATTACATATTCTTACGTAAATGAAAGGAACCCTAGAAACCATTAAAGATCAAAACACCATCATTGACGAAATAAACGACTAGGAGCCTAGATTACATAAAAGTCAAATTTGATCATTACGTGTACAAAGAAAACTCCATAAACTAACACTGTTGAGACTAAGAAAGTTAATAAATAAAGAGGTATTATTTAATCAGTAAATTAATAAATTATTATTTTATAAAAAGCATTAGCCATTCACCGAATGTAACATTTATTTACATAAAAATCATTGAATTGTAAACTTATGTATCATGTTCAATGAATAAATGATAAAAAGATACTCATTCAACATAGCATTAGTTTAACTTTACTGTTCATTTTTTCTTAAGACCAAAAAACATTCATTCTACATTGTGTAATTTAGCTACAAATAATATTTCATTATATAAAGGGAGTGCCACTCACTTACAACTCTCCACATTTTTTTGTTATAAGTTGAAAACATGACAACAGAATATTTAAATAAAATAAAATAAAAACTAAAGATGTAGCACATCCTAGATCCTAGGTTTAAGAAAAAGCAAACGATATTTTACTAAATTGTCCTATATATGTTTGCAATTTAAAAAAAAATATTAATTTATGATCTTAATCGGATCAAGGATTTAAAGGAACTTTCCACAAAGATTTTTTGAACATGGGCATGTCCATATTGAAGAAAATTATTATTTGAGAGTTTATTAATATATCAAGCAGTAGGTAAAAGATTACCCCATAAGAGGAGGAATTGCACCAACAACAGCCCCAACCCAAGTATTCACCGGATGTATCTGCTTCAATGGGGTGTAGACAAATGCATAGAGAAAAAGATTTGAAGCACCAAGTCCAGCTGCCAATAAATTAGCCTGCACAAATCTTGCAATAAAATGTTCTCATTTTAGTATCCAAAATCATGGTAGGTCTCAAGTACCGTTGCAAAATCAGAAAAAAAAAAAGAAAAAGAAAAAGAAAACAGTGGTAGCTAACTGGTAAGTCTCTGATATGGGCCAAACAGGCCAGGTTGTAACTACCCCAGGGGCGCTTTTTAAAAGGGCAGACTGGTAGTACCCCTTAACACTTTCGTAATCCAATTTCTTTGAATTTCATAAGTAATTAATGTATTAAATAAAATAATAAAAACAAAACTACCCAAGTGCGTGCACCTCCAATGTATACACCAAAGTTTACACAAAAAATGGTGCAAAAGAGCATCCTTTTTTACACCAAATTTGGTTTTTTTCCAATGTATACAGTATACACCATATACTTGCACCAAAATTCTTGAAAAGTAACTAATTTATATTGTCACCGTAATTTATTTTTGATTATTAGTTTACTGATAAAACTAAATTATACGATTTTAAATAAATATTTCTTTTTATTTATAAAAAAATAAATTAATTGTAATTGTAAAAAACAAATTAATTATTGATAAAATTAAATTAATTATCTTTATGCACCTTTAGTTTTATATCTACTCAATTATTTAAAGAGTAATTAATTATAAAACTCGATATGAATACTATAAATGCATAATTGAAATTTCATATTCAGTTTTAAATCAAGTTAAATATCTTAGTGAAAATGTTTAAAAAATAAATTTTGTATAAAGTAACTTTATTTCTTTCTATTGAGTATTTAAGAACTATATAAATTAATCAACAAATGAAAACAGTATTAAAATAATAAAGATATAACACAAAAGGATTAAAATGAAACTTGCAGTTATTTTGCGCAAAGAATGATGTTTCAGTGCCTAATGATGAAATATCTGGTGTTGCGCCAAATTTGGTGTCTTGGTTGGAGATGGATTTGACACCAAATTTGGTATGTGAGTGCACACATTGGATATGGCCTTACTCTTTAGAATCTAAGACTAAAGAGTCAAAATGCCACCTCTAGTCTCAAGATAAGGAAGACTCATGACACCAATTGCAATTTTTTGATAATTTTTTTAATGAGTTTATGAAATCAATTTCCCACCTTGCTTGCCAGTAGAGCTGTGCCAGCAAGACCAACAGAAGAAGCCCATGTAACTGCATGAGGAATAGTAAGTCGTCCTGAAGGTAATGGTCTTCTCCTTGTTCTATTCATCATCGCATCATTCTTAACCTCAAATACCTAACACACAAATTAATTTACTTTAATAAATAATATAATTGCAAAGAGAGCAAAATATAACAACGTTGATACTATTTATAGCACTAATGAGAAGAAGGAAAACAGTGAAGCAACACAGGTTGGTGGTTATATCAGAATAATTTTTATATTTTTAGATAAAAAACAAAAAGGTTGATCATGCATATTTCAGGCATGAGTGCAAAGGTTGGGTAAAATGGGTGTAGAATTTAAGGGGCTTATCTCTCAGAGATAGAGGGTATTTAGACCCACACCAACACTCGAGTTAGTTATGAATGCGAGAAAAAGATTTTTAAGTGTAAATGAATGGATTTTAGTATACCACTTTGCAGTGGCGGAGCTTCAACATTATCGTGAGGGGGGGGAGCGAAATTAACATTCTTTAGGGGGGGCGAACTCGATATTTATATAAAAATTTACACTACCGGGTCAAATATTACACCACCGGACTAAAATTTAACACTACTGGCGAAAAAAAGAGCACCCCCCCTGGTCTCCCTTATGCTTCGCCCTAGCCACTTTGGGATGACAGCCCCTCACATAAATAGGCATCCCTTATCCTCTAGACCGTTTATGGATCTACGTTGAGAAAGCGGTGGAGAGTGTGCTTCTAAGGGTCAATAATGTCCTATCATGTGGCAGTATGACGTATGGACCAAAGGGGGGCCTCACGGTGTGTGTTTACGGTGTCCGGTCAAATTTCAGCATTGATAATTTATCAGGATCTTCTAATAACAATTCAACACATGTGATTGTGGTAACCAACCCTAACGCAATTATAAGGTGGTCCACATAAGATATTTTCTTACAGACTTTTACCTTTGGGTTACGCTATAGCACACAGAATTAGAATCCAAGATGTAACATGTTTTCCCCAGGTTCTTCGTCACCAAGGGAAAAACCTGCCTCCACATCATTCTAAATATGTGGTTGTAATAAGGCCAAAAATGATCCATCCCCATCAGGAATGTCATATTCTATTATGCGCAAATAGACTCGTGGGCTTTACTAAAGATAAGATAGTAGCTAGGTGAAAAGTAGTATGCCCTCTAGAGATACTCTCATACTCTCAGCTTTCAGATAGTAGCTGGTTGAATTTTTTTCTGCCTTTCAGGTAATATCATGCATCATTAATATTTGTTAACAATAGCCATAAGATCTATTGTTAGCCTTACCCTTAATATAAGCATTCCACAAACTATATACAACTTGTAAATTTATTAAAACATTCAGATGCGAGACTTTACATCGAGTTATTGGCAAGAGGGTAACAAATTTAATAGTTCAATTCCAAATACCAACCTGATTTAAGGAGTTAGCAGATGCTGCTACCATCATGGTTCCCGCACAAGTGTAACAAAGTCCTGCTAAGTCAACAGTGCTACCGCTCCCAAGAACATAGCCTGCTCCAGATGTAGCAACCACTAGCATGCTAAAAGTATGGAGGAAAAAAACCAGATGAAATATGAAACCTACCATAATTTTTTTATCTATTCTGACAATAAATATAGTTATAGCAACAAGAACTAAGAGGCCTTGACATCTGAAACATAACCAACAAAGTTGAAAAGGGATTCATTTTGCAAACAGACAGATATACAAGTTGACCCTTTCATAGTGCAAGAAGTGAGAAATTGAGAATTTGATTCTATCAAAATTCAATGCAACATAAACTTGTCATTGTAAAGATTTATTGTTTTAGTTTTAGTTTTATAAATTTGCTTAAAACGTTTGATTTCATTGAAAAAAGGTTCGATACTACTATACTAGTAAGAAGATTTAAAAAGGGAAAAAAACAACAGTATTGATTAATATGCCACAATGGGAAGCTGCAATGGGGATGAAAAAGTGACTGCTAATCTTAGAAAGAAGGGCATCCTTTTGAATGTGTGGGCCTCTATGGATGAAGATGACTCCCTAACTATGTGACGTACGGTCCTTTGTAAAAAAAGTCACCAATGAATCATTTCTTTATAAAGGTTCAATGCAATGCATCAACTTTAGTATGTAACCTCGTTGAACTTATCCCAACCAAGATGTAAATTAAAAGGGAGATCGCAAGAAAATTATAGAAATGATGATACCAAGTAGAAAGAAGATGGTGGTAGAGAACCAGCAATTTTGATTTTGGTACACAAGTCACAAGGAAGCATAAAGTCAGATGTATAACCCACAGAGTTCAAGGAGTGAGACAATTGATGCTAATTAACGGTCCTAAAATCAAAGGAAAAGTAATATGTTGTCATCGATATTCATGGCTTCTTGATTGTATGCAACATTATGCAACTCCTTCTAAAAGGCACTTTTGGGAGCTTCTTAGCCAACAATTTTGGACATATCACATAAACCTACTACTTTTGCATAAATTATCATCCTTCAGCCAGAGTGCATTATAAACAATAAAGGAACCATGATTAGTACTTTTACCTCAGGTCTTAGTTGCCTCTCATGTATTTAGTACTACTACTTCCCATCCTCATCTAAACACCCGTTTTTCTTTCACTTGCAAGAGGTGGAGGAGGGGGCTGCATTTTCTTTCATATCAAAATATTGACACTAAAATAAAGGTCAGATCCCCATAACAGCAACCTAGTTGTTCTAGTCTGGTAAAAATCTAAACCCTGACCTTTCCAACACTAATCTCATCACTGTACTCCTATGTGTCATTCAATCTCTCAACCATGTATTACTAATAACATGAAAGGAAAGATTATTATACCCATACACATCTACATATAACCATGAGAACGATCCAATACCAATCAATTCCAAATATGCTTATACAAAAGATCAAGTACTAAATTATAGCCTACAATAATAATAATCATGTTCCCAATATTATTATCATCGCGAAACATCAATAGAACCACCATAACGTTGATCTGATCAATTAAACGATCAGAAGTCACAAAACCTAACAAACATCAACGCCATCAATTCCATAAAACACGTATATTACAACTAACCTAAGTTTAGCTTTCGAAAGCTCCCAATAACATCGCCCATAACGTCTCGCCACATCAACAACTTCTCTCACCCCTAACGTCGTCGCATCAACCACAACATCCGTCGACCCGATCGCCGGGATCCGGTCCGGTCCAGAAACGCCTAATTTCGATGAACCGGAGGACGGCCCCACGGCGGTTGAGCTAGATCTAGTGATTGATCCATAACCGTGATTAGTGACGTTGGAGAATTGCAACAGATGAAGAGATGTAGGTTGAATGTTCAGATGGCGATATTTGGAAGATGTGGTGGTGGCGAGTTGAGTGAGTTGACTCAGCGAGTTTCGTCTTCTCCACATGACGTCAGATTCCGGCGACACACGGCGGCGAATCGCCTGAAAGTGGTGGCGGAGGGGGGGGCGATGGTTTTGTAGAGGGATGGAGGACGTTGAGGTCTTTTTGGTGGATGAAATAGTTATTTTGAGCCCTTGTAGTTTTGAAATGGTACTATATTAGTGCTATGGTTTGGGAAAGTATCATATTGCCCCCTAAGGATGGGGTGTGAGTAAACGGAAAACCGAGTCATGTTCGTAACCGAAAACCAATCCTAATTGTGAATTTGGTTTTTGGTTTGATTCCTAATCGTATTCAAATTGTGTGTTTGATTCTCGTTTGATTCTCGGTTTCACAAATTTTGGTTTATTCGGATAATCGAACTGAATTCAACCTGATAAACCGAATAATGCATGGTTTAACTGTTTTATTGGATGAGAGAAACAAATAAACTGAATAAATTGTATTCAATTTAGTCGTATAATTTGGATCGGTTCAGCTTTCGAGTAGGCCTAAAAATTTCAAAACCGGATAAATTGATATACAAGCTAATGAAACCGCTACTAATAATTATACTATGCGAGTGTCAGGCTGTGAGTGTCACTTGGGCTGCTTTTGCCCAGGTCGTGAACAAGAGTGAGCCTTGAACTCGATTCATTTATTATTTATTAATGAAATGACTATTTTATATTTACATATAATAATTATAATATTTAAATAATAACATAATATACATTATTTTCTTTCTTTAATTATAATTTTTATATAATAAATATTGTTATGTAAATGTCTATTTGATGCATCGAATAGAAATATATAATTAGCGCAGTCATTCAAGATCACCCCCAGACCCTGCTCTTGAGTGGGATATACTGGGTTTGTTTGTTTGTTTGTTTGTTTTAGTCATTCAAGATCACGAGCCTATTACAACTCGATATTAAAAGTTTGAGCCCATTTATTAGATGAGTTGCAATATAGTCTCGAGTTCAGGTTCAAGCTCGTCTAAGTCCCATTCAATTTGAGCTTTTACCGAGCTTATCTCAGGTAACCCATGAGCAACCTGACTTGGCTCGTTTAAACCCGTGTCCTAATTTTGTATTATTGCACATTTAAAGTGGGCTACAAAACGCAACATACAAATAGGAAAAAATAAAAAGTATGTAAGAATATAGAGACAAATGTAGGCTGACTATTTTCAAATTATGAAAGCTTCATCATGGCTAATGGGTCAAGCCTCGACCCTTCTATAGTATGGCCTTATGTTCGTCTTTTTGTCATGAGTAATCGCTTTTACAAAATAGACATATTGGTAGTCGTTTTCTAAAGGATAATGCATGTATATTTGTTATTTAAGTATTAGGAATTAGGAATACTATATCAAGGCTACCCGAATTTTTACAATATTATAAAGTATGTGTCATTTGGATTTTGTTTATGCTAATTCTCACAAAGAACTAATGCATTGCTGACCTCCACATTGATTCAATACTTTTAATAAAAGTTGTTATGTTATAGGTTTATGAAAAAGTTTTGAAAAGTAAACTGGACTGGATACTGGGTGCAATATTGTTTTATCGGTTTGAAAACTTTCAAACCACATGATGTAAAACCGAATAAAAAAGAATGACATAAAGATAAATATATAAAACATTAGTTTTCAAAACATATACGCAAACTCAAAGTTTTATAGTTAATCATCTAAAAGTAATATGTCTCTTATTAAAAAAGATGCCCATAATCTGTAAACACGTCCAATAGGGAGCTACCACTTGGCATCTACCTTTTTTTCATATTCTAGGTTTACGGTAAATAAGATCATGTGGAAGCTGTAAAGAAAATGGATGTTGGCACAATGGTTGCTAGGCATTTATAAAGAGTACAACGACAAGGTCGATGCATCTTAACATTATTGTTAAACAAAATACATAAATTAACAATGGTACAAACATTCACCCGGTTCAAGAACTTTTAAAACCAAAACTAGTTGAACCCAATTCTCGTAGAGCCAGGTCTATTCTGACCTCGTGCACATTCTCCTAATAAAACCATTTGACCTTTGATGACCGGTGTCAGAGCCGGCCCTGAGGAGGGGCAAGATGGACTCCCATTCAGGGTCCACTCTCACAGGGGTATAATTCACACACACACACACACACACACACACACACACACACACACACACACACACACACACACACACACAC
>BJCO01007545.1:0-22616 GCA_018326465.1 Flaveria floridana
ATATATATATATATATAGAGAGAGAGAGAGAGAGAGAGAGAGATAATGCTCAAACAAATAAATTCTGTAACGATATGCTTGATAGACTCAGCTTGACAAATAAAGAGACAGCAGCATCATCATTTAAATTAAAATTTATGCTTAAGGATGTCTGGATTTACGTGATCATTTTGGCCTGCACGGAAACTAAGTCCCGACAAAAATTAGATTGAGAATTGATCTTTCACCCACCTTGATGCAAATCATAGAAACCATATCCTTGGGCCATGATTGGTGTATTTTAGTGTCTCGTGTTTGTGCTTATCTCCTCTGTTGTACGGTGGTACTGACTTGGAGTGATGATCTCCTCTACTGTACGGTAGTACTGACCTGGAGCTCTTATCGACACATGATTAAATGGTAATCTCCTTTGTTATACGTAAGTATAGACCTGGAGCTCTCACCAATTTGATCTAACCTGTATCACCTTATCTAAATGATGATTTGATATCCGAATGCAATATTCTGGTAAGAATCACTTGCACACTAATGCACAAACCTTCTCTGTAAAGATCGTTTCAAAAATTCAAGAAATCCTGAGGTTGGGTGAGGGTTTTTGCCAAATGATTATGGGGTCCTAACACTCTAACGCATCCAATCGAACCGTAACTACTCATATGTTGTTTGTTGAAAAAGATAAGGCATGGGTTTAAGTGGACAAACATATCAGCAATCGTTACTAATCTGTTTTAGAATTTCACATTCATTCTAAGAATATGATCAGATTCTGTTATCAATATGTTCTCATTACCGATCGATAATCTACTTCATCTTTGTGCTATATTTATCTTGAGGATGTGATCTCTGATCTATTTTGTGCTCTATTATACTTGCCTTGTTTTTAATTCTAATATATATATATATATATAAATTTCAGCGAAACTATACTTTCGCTAGGTGTTTCGCTAGACGAAATTGCAATTTCGCTTAACATCCTCATTATAAGCAATGTCCTTTTGATCTGAATTTCGTCTGTCGAAATTGCAACTTCGCCTAGAGAAACTGTTGTTTCGTCTGACGAAATTATAGTTTCACTGTATGCGAAACTATTTGCTATTTAAGTCATTTGCAAAATTACCTCCTCACACTTTTGCACTTTCGTAACTTCCGGCCTTTTAGGTTTTTCCCGAAACCTTTTCTGTGGATTAGTGATTTTCGATTGTTGCTTAGGTGTTTTGGTTGTTTTCTGTTCGCATGAGTGTTCCGAACCTTGGACATTCTTTAAAACTTGTTAATAATTACTCATTGTTAGTCTATTTGATTGTGTCTCTTCGGTGTCTTCGCTGTTCATCCAACGAAACTACCGTTTATCCTGTGAAACTGAACGAAAGTTCTTCACTTTTCAGCAAAACAGTGAGGTTATGCCGTCCCTGCGAATCTAACAGTTTCGCCGACCTAGTTTCAGTTTCGCCGTAGTTGGACATAAGTCTGTACAGTTTCGCCTGGTCAAAACTATCTTTCTTGGGCAGCGAAATTGATATGTTTTTGCTAGCGAAACTACATTTTCTCCTGCCGAAGTTATCAGCAAATCTACATTTTCACCGGACGAAACTGTCAGCGAATCTATTATTCAGCGAATCTACTTTAATTAATTTTTCTTTTATTCTTTTCGTAATTCCTTAATTTCTTATTCAACATATCTTATCTCTTTCTCAGAATCACATGGCTAACTTAAAGTTTGATGAGCGGAACAATATTACTGCCATTCTGGATGATACACATCCAAAGGCTGCCGGTTTCCGAGGATATTGAGACTAGACGAGGATTTTGGAGATGAAGTCACCATGACTGACTCCGAGGTGTTCCAAGCCTTTAGAAGCATGGGATATGAGGGACCAGCTTTTGGTTCTTGCAAGGAGATCAATAAGTCTTTCCTGTCCAAGGAGTGGAGGTTCATTGCTCATGTTTTTATCATGTGTCTAGATCACCGTAAAGGTGGTTCAGACGGTCTAAACATTGATTGGGCGAAGGCAATGGTGTTATGTTGTAAAGGAGAGAAGGCCAACATTGACAAACTGATTTTTGCTTGCATGGCTGAGAACGTGGTGGCCCTGAAGAAAGACAAATGCCTGTTATACCCTCGTTTTCTTCAGATGATCTTTGACGACCTTATACCTAATGTACCAAAACATGGAGAAGTAAGGAGGCTGGTACAAATGAACCCTCAGATCTTTGCTAATTGTTGTGCCATTCGCCACGATTTTAGTTGAAAGATCACCCATCTTTGGGAAAATATGTATCCCCCAGAGCGATGGAGTTATATTTAACGGGTGGATGAATCGGAAAACAAAAGAGCTAAAGAGACTAGGGTACAGCAAATAGAAACAACAAACAGGATTATGACTTTAAGGAAGACATTGCTGAATAAGTTGAAGAAATAAGAGTAGAGAAAGAAAGAAGGTCGAAAAAGAGAGCCAATACTGCTGATTCTGAGCGACAGTCCAAACAGAGACATGAAGGATTTACTGAAAGAAGGGAGGAAAGAGGAAATCTGGATGAAGACATGATTCGCAATCTGAATACTTCTTTGGAAAATGAACTGAGTATGATCAAGACCAAACTTACAAATTAAGAGATTAGAGAAAAGCAAAAGGATGAAGTGATAGAAGGTATGCAAAAGATGTTTGTTGACCAAAATCGATTACTGAAGAAGTTATTTGAAGAGATTACCCTTCTGAAAGCTGCAGCCGGCCTGCCTGATCAACTAACTCAATCTAAGTTAGATGATCTGACTGACACTTCAAAGTATCCATTTCTGAATGTGGGTACTTCTTCCAAGGCAGGAGAGGGCACATCTGGTGCAGCAACTACTTATGCTGGAGATGGTGAAACTAGATATGAGGTTGGTGGAAAAGAGAATGATGAAGAAATCTATGAGGCTGGGTTTATTGATATGGAGAAGGATTTATTTGGAGAAGAAGTAATTAGAGAAAAGTCTGTGGAAACGAATGTTGAAAAGGAGAAGAGATTGCTGGATGAGGAAGAGAATGATGAACAACTCATAGACTATGATTCCGAACCTAAATTCTATGATGTTGATGAGCGACCTCTGATCTATGTGGCAAAGAAAGGGGAGAACCCTGAAGATGTTTTTAAGATGGATAGAGCAGATTGGTTTGTTAAGGAGAAGGAACCAGGAGAACTCACTCCCTTATTCCAATATTTGGGAGGGTTGAGTAACCAAGATGCTGACAAGAAGATTATTAGCTGGGCTTACAATCGTGGGCTAAAAATGTTTATGATTAAGAGGAGGGGAGGTCATATAAGTTATTTGCATAAGAGGAAGGCCTTTATGTCCTTGCCTAAATGGGACCTTAGGCGGCTGGCAGCTCTACCACTTCTAAATGCACATTTGAGTGAGAGAGCCACTCTTCTACTGAAAGAAATACAGAATGGGCTTAATGATAACTTCGAATCATTTGGTTACATGAAGCCAGAACGGAGAAGGTCAAAGAAAGGCAAGGACTGGGAAACAGGAAAGGGGAGAATTGTTCTGAGAATTAAACTACCGAAGACTGTTAACAGAGTAAGATTATCTGATCCACTTCCCTGACAGCTACATGATTTCGAGAAATGGTTCTAAGATAATAACACTGGGGAAGCTGTGATTAGGGTGACAAATGGCAAAGAGTTTAAGGTTTTTGATCCTATGGAACTGTTTAGTTTCTGTGATGAAGATTTATTGGTGTTATGTGAGAATCACATAAAGGCTGGGGTTAAGAGACGTGAAAAGAAGCTAGTCTTTTCATGAATGTTGCCAACAAAATTAGAGGAGTGAGGTCTAAGGTGAAGAAGTTAGCTGAAAAGGTAAGGGCTCAAGATGACCTTAACATGGATATTCATGTTTTAGCAAAGCAGTTTGAGAGGGCTAGTGCTCATCCTGGTGGAGCTAGTGATACAAGAGGAAACAGTAAACAATCAGATGCTGAAGCTTCAGAGGGAGCTGTTGGAGGAGATGATGAAGACTAATTTAAAGCAACAAAAGACACTGGAGCTACAGAGACTAATCAAGCCGAGTGAAGATGGTGCGGTCCAACCTAGGGGGAGTATTGAAGATCTAGTGTAGGTTGGACTCACCTTTAGTTTAGTTTCTTTACTTTTTAGTGTAATAGGTCTTTCGTTAGTTTTCATTTGTAAGTACTTAGACTTTTGTATTTTGGCAGTCTAGCGAATCTGTGAGCGAAACTATAAGTTCGCTCACAGTTTGCAATTTTGATTCGCCTGACGAAACTGCTGTTTCGTCTTGCGAAACTATAGTTTTGGCAGTACAGTTTTGCTGAAACTATAGACGGCTATATATTTTTTTGTGTCTTCTCATTTTAACAGGCTGGCAAAACCCTAATCGATTATCATTGTTTCAAGTTACCATTTGAAAGAAGTTAATACACAGGATCATCTTTGTACTTTATGTTATTGATTGTTATTGATCATTATGTTGTTATGATTGAGTTCTTATTGTATTCAATCTTCATGTGATTGTTTTTTAGTATATTTGTGAGATATTGAACGTTTTTAACTTCATTTGCTCTCATACCAAATTGTAACCCCAGGATAAACAAACTTGAATCAAATCATGAAGAATTAGATCAAAATATGATAATCATAATCAAAACCCCTTTGGTCTTCAATTAGATTGCAAAATATTGTTTACAAGTAAATCCCTCAATCAATTGGTCATGCAACCATTAACCAAAACCTAATAACCAAAACCTAATAACAATTAACCTATTTATATTCTAGACAAATATTCACTAATTACACTTAAGCCCCTAGACTTAGGCTAATTAATGAAAATTACATATAAAACATAAAAATGACTAAAAACAAGATAAAATATATTTTGTTAACACAAAATATATTTAATACAATAAAACTCCTAGTCATTTAAATCTTCAACGTCTTGTCTCAGTTCCTCATCTTGAAGGTGTCGGGTTTGACTTTTGTTGACTTTGAACGTGATGTTGACTTTTGTTGACTTTCACTGTGTTGATAATATAGACTATCTTTTACAGCTCCAACAATACTCCCCTTTAAATTTTTATTTTAGCAAAACATTTTTTTATTATTTTTTTTTATTTTATTTAATTTTTTAATTTTTATTTTAATTTTTATTTTTATTTTTTTAATTCTTTTTTATAAAACTGTACAAAATAAAAATTTATCAAATAAGGTCTTCCAAACTATACTGATTATCAAGATAAGAAATGTTTATCAAAAAATATGTAGTGACTGTGAAGTGAGAACTGTGATAATGCAGATAAAATTCCAGATTGTGGATATAATACCATGACCTTAACCCGTTTATTCCACCTCAAATTTAAATTAAAAACAATCTCTATCAGTAAACTGGATTACTAACAGTCCTCCTGAATTGTTCCTACACTCATAAACAGATTAGTTAGAAAGGGGAACCCAGGCCATCGTAGTCCTGGAAGTTCCTTTTTCATCAAGATAAGTAACAAGCTTCTGCACACAACCGTTTAAACAATCGGGGATTGCTGTATCCTTCTTTTTAATTTGCCAAATTTGTTTCGGTTCAATTAGTTTCAATTTGAATGAATTAAATTTGGAAGTCATTTTTTATTTAAGACCGGAAGGAAAACAATTTGGTTTTAAACCTTTGGTCATTTTCATCTTTGATTCATGTGAAACCAACTTCATATGAAAAGGTTTTGATGGAGGGTTTTTCATCCAACCATTCAAAGATGTGTTCTTTATACCTCTTGATCCAGAGAAGCAACCCGTGTTGCCTTTACCATCTGGAACATTCTTTGTAGACTTACAGCTGGAGAAGCAATTCGTTTTGCCTTTACCATCCGTAGCAAGCCCTTGAGGACATTTATTTACCATATGACCTTCTTTTCCACACTCAAAAAAAGCCTTGAATGGCTTTGGATGCTTGACTGAACCATGTGATGCAGGTGGGGATGAGGATTGCTTTGAGCTTATAGCAGATTCTTGCTTGTTTTGGCATTTGATATGCTGAATAGGGAATGAGATCTTCACTGATTGAGTGGGTCGTTTTGCAGTTGGAGACGAGATCCGTATTGGTCTTAATTCAGCTTTTGGAAGCTTTTGAGACTTGACAATGTCAGGAGATATATTGATCTATGAGGAACCAACACGCTCCTTTGTGTTTGATTCATCATCTGAGCTTATCCAGTCACGTATACACAAATCTGCCTCCAAAAGATCTTGAATGACACCTCCTATTGTGTCGGTTTCGGTTATAGGATTTTGATTGCCTGACGATTCAACAACTGTTCCTTCTTTAAGAAACCTGACAGGAACAAACGAAGGAATGTTACCTCTTTTGAATTTGTTGAAGAAGGTTGGAGAAGCAACTGATATTGATTTTGGAGCATCGGAGGTAGAATCATCATTAATCTTCTTATCAGACCCCTTCTTGAGAAATCCCAAACCTATAGGAGAATCTTGCACATCTCTAACCTCTTTAAGATTAACATTGCTTAAACCTGCATTTAAACTATTAGTTTCTGCAGCATCAATAAAATCATTAGATGGATGAGGCTGAGGCATAAGAGAGTAACAATAGGTGTTAGGAGGAGGATAGACGTATGGATTTTCACCACAACCCACTCCAGTTTTAATCCTAGCTCCCCTCTGTTTACACAGTAGCTATTTCTGTTTCATTCCGGATATGGTCCATCTATCAAGCTTTGTTTTAAGCTTGCTTGTTTCAAATTCAGCCAATGTGATTCTTTCATTGAAAAGATTAATTTCAACATTTCTTTCAAGAAGAATTCGTTTTAAATGATCATTTTCTTTAAAAGCTTCATTTAATTTTAAGAAATACTTGGCTTCGTTCTTTTTAAGTTTTGTGTTTATGGTGGTTAACTCCTTTTGGTTATCTAAAAGTAACCTATTAGCTTTATACACACCAAATAAACGAATTTTACAAGCAGAAGAACACATATCCTGAATTGTCTCGTATGGAAGATCCAGGATGACTCTTTCAGCAGTAAGAGCCTTCTCACAGTTGCAAACTCTGGTATTTCGCTTCCATTCCTCTTCCTTCTCAGCATCACAAACTTCATCATTCAACTCAGCTCCACCTTTACCCATTGGTGTCTGCTTAAGCTCCTCTTGTACCTCTTTAGTTCCAGGTTTCGGTAAACCGTCATAATTTGTGCCAGAATCTGATCTCTCTTTTGGTTTCTCTTTGGAGTTTGAAGTGATCGTTGGAGTTGGATATGTCGATTCATAGTACTCACAACGTTTGATATCCAACTCAATTTGTTTCAGTTTGTTGACCACCTCCATCAGTTTGTAATCCCGAAAACCTCTATCTCTTTTAATCGACTTGCCGTGTGAACTCCATTCTGATGGGAGGGAATCAAGCAATCTTAGAACTTGTTCATGATTTCCCAATTGGTCATTAAACTTCTTCAGATTACTTGCCACCAACAGAAAATGATCAATAAAATCAGACATCGTTTCATTCTTTAAAGCTGCAAAATTATCAAACCGACATTGTGCAATTGTAAGATCATCAGATTCGAAGGATTTAATCAGTTCTGCAAAAGCCATTTTTATTTTTATTTTGTTTAAACAATTAAACGCTCCAAAAATATTTTTCCCAAAAAAACTTTAGAATAATTCTTCCCCGGGAATAATATTTTGTTTAAATGTCACGCTAGACAATCTTAGATATTTTTTTTATAAATCTTTTAAAATCGATGAAAATTTCTTTATCGCGTTAAACGTATTATAACTCAACCAACTATTTTCTTATCATACATTTTTTATATCTTTTGTATGAATGACTCAATTTGAGGCCCACATAAAAAAATTAAAAATTAGCCCAATTTTAAATCTACTTGAAAAACCCTGCCCCAAAAAGAACCCACAACTAAAAACCCTAACCCTAACTCTAACAACAAAACACAACACAAAACACTTCAAACACAACACACACTTGGGTGAATACAGAGAGAGATGCGGATGAGAGGAGTAAACCCGCTAGGGTTCCGGCGACTAGCTCCGGCGAGTTTTCCTGCGACCGGAAAAAAAAAATCCAGCGAGTTATGGCAAGAACAACCACTACCCTCACTAAACTCAACCTTCTGAATCCAATGGTGGGTTCGGTTTGCTCTAAATATCAATAATAAATGAGTTATCGAAGAGATAAGGTGGCGGCGGCTAGGGTTTAGCCTCCGCCTTTGCTGCGTTTGTTTGGTTATGGAGGAGCTGTGGTGGTGTTGGATATTGTAGAATATCCCGACAGGTTGTGATGGTGGTGGTAGATGGCTTGGTGGCGGTTTCCACACTCTTCTCTCTACTCACTGTTCTCTTTCTTCTACCTCACACCAATGGCGAAGGACAAACAACACAATCAAACGAATGCAATTTCATTTATTTTGTTGATGTCCCTCCGGAATTGAAGCAACAAGGAACTGTAGAAGATAGACTATAGTTATTGGTGGATGTTACTGGAGCATTTAGGCCTGGTGTGCTTACTGCATTAGTTGGAGTAAAATGATATTCATTCGCCTTGTTTGACCGTTCTAGAATCACTTCTGCTCTCTGCTTGGCTTCGTTTACCTTCAGATGTTGACTACAAAACACAAAAGATATTTGTTGAGAAGTGAAGTGCTTGTTGTGTTGTTCGTTTTGCATGTGTTGTTGTACACAGGTGGTGTTCCGGCAGCTAGGTTTTAGGCTTCACAAGTTTTTTTTTGTTTTTTTTAATTTTTTAATTTCGCAGAATTATCTTTTATTTAATTATAAATTCGCTGAAAATTTGTATTAATTTCGCAGGTTCGTTGATGATTTTATTAGCATTTTCGCTAGTATTTTCACTCAAAATGTGAACTTTTGTTCAAGATAATGCTAAATTCGCAACTTGATATTTTGAAGATTTGAAGATCATCAAGAACACCAAGAACACACACACTAGTGTGTGTGATAGAAAATCGCCGGATCTGAAATTTTTTTGTTGAATCTTGTATAGATTTAGGAGTAGATCTTATTTCTAACTTGTAAATTTTCAAATTCCTTGTAAAACTTTATAGATATGATGATTTTGATTGAGTTTGGGATGAAAATTTAAATCTCAGATCTACTTTCTCTCTCTAAACCCCCACTTTCTCTCTCTAAAAAATGAATAACATCTTCAAAAAATCAGCAACTAACAAATTCTTTAAATCTTCAATGCATTTGATCCAATAAGGCTCTGATACCAAATTGTAACTCCAGGATAAACAAACTCGAATCAAATCATGAAAAATTAGATTAAAATATGATAATCACAATCAAAACCCTTTTAATCTTCAATTAGATTGCAAAATATTGTTTACAAGTAAATCCCTCAATCAATTGGTCATGCAACCATTAACCCAAAACCTAATGATAATTAACCTATTTATAGTCTAGACAAATATTTACTAATTACACTTAACCTCCTAGACTTAAGCTAATCAATGAAAATTACATATAAAACATAAAAATGACTAAAAATAAGATAAAATATATTTTGTTCACACAAAATATATTTATTACAATAAAACTCCTAGCCATTTAAATTTTCAACGTCTCGTCTCGGTTCCTCGTCTCGAACATGTCGGGTTTGACTTTTGTTGACTTTGACCGTGACATTGACTTTTGTTGACTTTCACTGTGTTGATAATATGGACTATCTTTTACAGCTCCAACACCAGCTGGATATGAACAATGCTTCCCCACTGTGAGAAGTATCATGCTTTCTTTCCAAAGCTGATATTGATGAGTCAGCTCTATAGCGTAAACAAATGTGTCATGTCAATTTCAAAATCATGAATAAATTGGTTGAAAATAAGTTGGTACATCGTTTGCCTAAAAAGGAATTTTTCTACTAAAATAACTACGTTGCATGTCTGAAAGGAAAGCAACATAGAGCATCTCATAAATCCAAAGTAGATAACTCAATTACACTCCAGTACACTTATTGCACATGGATCTATTTGGTCCCATAAGTATAATAAACATTGGAAGGAAATCATATTACCTTGTGATTGTTGATGATTTTACTAGGTTCATATGGGCATTAGTTTAAAGAACTAATGATTAAACAACTAAAACTTTAAAACCTTTTATTTTTTGAATAAAAAGTCAAATTGATTACAAGTTTAAGATAGTTAGAAGTGATCAAAGGACTGAGTTTAAGAATTAAATTTTTGACTCAATCGGTAACTCTAAAGGGATTGCTAGACAATATAGTGCTCCTAGAACAACTCAACAAAATGGTGTTCTTAAGAGGAGAAACATGACATTTATTGAGGTTGTTCGAACTATGTTAGCTAATTCAAAACTACCTCCAACATTCTGGGCAGAGGCAGTCAACACCGCATGGTATGTGCACAACAGAGTTCTTGTAGCTAATCCACATAGAAAAACCCCTTATGAGCTACAGAACAAAAGGCTACTCTTCATTGGCTTTCTTTGGTCCTTTAGCAATAGGTGTACCATACTTATCATAAAAGACAATTTGGAAAAATTTGTTGAAAAGTCAAATGATGCTATCTTTGTTGGATATTCCTCCAACTCTATTGCTTATACATTATATAACATCAAAAATAAAAATTTTAAGGAATCATCCAACATTGTTGTCAATGAGCACACTCCTTATGTTAGGGGGAATGACCCTTATCATATTTTTGATTTAGAATTGTTTCCAAACTATCCTAAACTTTCTTATTAGAATGTTTCAGCTGGCATAAATACTCAAAGTGATTCTGATGATGTCCAAATTTTTATGTTACCCAGACCTCTTCCAAGTTCTCGAAGAGTAGCTAAAAATCAAGCTCCCACAATTATCAGATCTTATAGCATAACTATCTCAAGATATAGTGGAGCTTTAACAGTTATCAACTAAGTGAGCCTCAAGTACAAATAGATACCAAATGGGTTTTTAGGAACAAGAGAGATGAAAGAGGTTTGATTATCAAGAACAAGGCAAGACTACTTGTTTGAGGATACACTCAAGAGGAAGGAATTGATTACACTCATGTCATTGCACCAGTTGCAAGACTTGAGACAACGTGGATCATTCTTGCTTAGGCTACATCCAAGAATTTTACTGTTTACCAACTTGATGTCAAGTGTGCCTTTCTATATGGGGATAAAGATATGAAAGTCTGTTTACGCCGACCTCAGGGATTTTAAGACCCACAACACCCTAACTATGTGAGAAATTAGATAAAGCTCTTTATGAGCTGCAGCAAGACCTAGGCTATGGTATGAGAATTTGGCTCAGTTTCTCCTGAATAATGGTACACTAGAGTCACCATTAACAATACTTTATTCATAAGAAATTCAAGGAAAGACATCTTGCTCATACAAGTCTACGTTGATGACATCATATTTGGTTCTTCAAATGACCAAATATGCAAAGACTTTAAGAGAATCATGAAGAAGAAATTTGAGATGAGTTCAATGGGAAAAATTGAATTTTTCCTTGGAATTCAAGTAAAGTAAATGAAGAAAGGGTTCTTTATCAATCATACTAAATATGTATCCGATATTTTAGAAAGATATGATATGAAAGATTGTAAGCCATCCAAGAAACCTATACCTAGAAATCACAATCTTTGTCCTGACTTTAAGGGGGAGGATACTGATCAATATCAGTATAGGGAAAAAATTGGTTCTTTGATGTATCTCACAACAACTAGACCTTATATCATGTTTGCTACTTGTATCTGACAACAACTAGACCTGATTCACATATCTCATTCTACTTATTAAGATGATAAGCATTGATTAGTATATCTCATTTGAAAAAATGTTTTTTCAAAATGTATTTTGTTTTTGTGAATTCAATCAAAGACCTATTACAAAAAGTTTGTCTTTAACATTTCACTAAGTATAAATTCTTCTAAAAAGGAATTAACCCTTGAAAGATGTCATATATATCTGTCGAAGGAAAATTCCTCCAAGGGAAATTGACTTTTTGGAAGTGTTTTTAGTCTCGAAAGAAGCATTTGAAGAAATATCAGATCTACTTCCAAAACATATAAACTTTTTTATTCGGAAAGTCTTTTTAATCTCGAAAATAAATCATTTACCTTCGGAAGTAATATTGGTTTCGGAAGAAGATTACCTTTGGAATTATTTTATACTTAGAAGAAAGTTTTACTATGTAATGGAAATCCTTTGGGCCCCACACTATAAAAGTTAAAGATTTAATTAACCTTACAGGCCCTTGTCACATCATACCCCAAACCATCACATTACCTTATCCATCAACCATTTTCACCCATTTAAATACTTCCAAATCATCAACTTTAATATTTTTTACTGATTTTACAACCCAAAGCTTCCTTCGTCTTTAATTTACCTAAACTCAAGCTCATATCTCTGCAACTTTCTGACAAAAATGGCACTACACCCTCAACACAATCAATTCGCACTCCTTGATTCGTCTAAGGATGCTGACTTCTCTAAAATCATCTCCTTCCTAACCCTATCAACCTACTTCACAACCCTAAATGTCAACCCCACTATTTATGCGAACCACATGGCTGAATTTTGGCGGAACAAATAGATTGTAACCATGAAAGGAGTTAAGCTTCTTAGCTAGAGCATCCGTGGTTAGGAATTAATCATATATGAAGATCAAGTATAGGTTAAACTCACCATAGATTAGATTTTTGTTATGTTTGGTTGTAATATGATTATTATTAGTTTACTACTGTATGTTTGTTAATTAGTTATGTTTTTTCCACCCAACTAAACTATCAGATAAACTATAGTTTCACTCATAGCAAGCTGTTATTTTCACCCAGCGAAACTATTTGTCTCAGCTGGGCAAAATTGTGTATTGGCAGGATAGTTTCACTGACAACGAAACTGTCAGCAAAACTATCAATATTATATATAGATTTGATTTCTTTCATTTTAAGGTATCCTTGCAAAACCCTAATCCGTTTATCATTGTTGCAAGGACCTATTGTAAGCTGGTATTTCATAGAAATATATTGAGCTTTGGTATATTATTAGTACTGGATCATGTTTGTTATACTATGAATACATTTGGGTTCTTCTTCATCATCAAATTTTTTGTTGTTTGTTCTTATTATTGATATTGAACAATTCAACCTCTTAAGTGTACTATTATTCAATCATTTGGACCAACAAAATCATATCAGAGTCTTTGTACTCTTGATTTTTTGAGATTTTTGATAGTTTAGTTCAATATCACAAGTTCATCAATTCCGAAACAAATTTCAGTGGATTTGATATTGAATTTGATCGAAATCTGTTAGTTCTTGATCAGGGAAGCCTTGGTAATCACCAGATCTTATGTTCATTGAGATTTGGGTGAGTTTAGATTGATTTCGTGTTGAATTTTTTTTTCAAAATCATCGTGCAAAATTACAGTTTCTCTGGTGAAACAACGACATTCATCCTATGAAACTACAAGTGTTTTACACTTTGTGGTTGTTTTGAGAATATCAGCGAAAGTATATTCTTTGAATGAATGTTCAACACTGCTTGTGTTTCACTTTCAAGCGAAATTGTTGCCGAAATTACATCTAAATGAAAGTTCAAGATTGTTTCATGCCAAACTGTCGACGAAACTAAGCATATTCATGTTTTTGGCTAGTAAAACTGCTGCCCAAATTAGCAGTGAAAGTAGTGTTCACTCAGCAAAACTAGCTAAATCCAGCGAAACTGCTTTTATTATGCTAAACTACAATGTCAAATATGACTACTCTCACTCTTGATGATTTAGAAAGTGTGGTACCCAACTGACCCCCGAGGCCCATTAACAAAGATAATTTTGAAGATTGGAAGCGATGTCTTAAGGCATTCTTTTCCTACACTTATCATAATCAATGGGAATTAATTATCTTTAGTCCACACATACCAATGGTTACTCTTAGTGATGTCGTTTCTCAAAACAAGGATGCAACCACATTCAATGAAAATTATCTAAAGTTGATTGAAAAATATCAGAAAGATTTTGGAGCTTTAACTCTATGCCTTGATCTAGACATCAACAACTGTTTTGCCGAACACAAGAATGCTAAATCTGTCTATGATACTCTGGATATGTTTTATGATGGAAATGATGAGTAAGTAAAAGACAAGGGTATTCAAGCTAAAAAGGAGTTTAACTCATTTATGGGATACAAGAATGAGAGTTACTCTAATCTTACAAACCATTTTTTGACAGTCCGCAACATATTAAAGAAATATGATGATAGACTCTCCAATAATGAGCAAGTGAATAGGTTGTTGGACTCACTCCTAGCACAGTAGAGTTTTCAAGTGAGGATGTTGAAGTAAGAAAGAGGTTTTACAGACTACAAGCTTATGGACATCATTAATAACTTAAATCATTTGAGTTAGACATTAAGAGAAGGGAGTTTAATCAGACCATAATGCCATCATTGGGGTTTACTAAAAATATTGTATTGCTTACTTCCGCTGCAAGCTCTCCAATGCAACCATCAAGAAAAGGAGGAGTGAATACATGTAATCAATCTGGTGGTGGTGTTAATTCTAGTGGAGATCAAGACAACTCAAAAGCAAGTGCTGGAATGTCAATTCCATCTGAGACGATGGCACTATTTGGCATGTTTGTGTAGAGTTATGAGGCATTAGTGGCTGGAGAATTGAAAGGGAAATGAATGACAATGGAGGATATGTATCAGGTGGATCCAGATAATCTTGAAGAGACTAATATTCCATGGAAAATGACAATGTTGACTTTTAGAGCTCGAATGTTTATGGAAAGAACTGGTAGGAAGAATTTTGGAGGTCAAAACTCTATCTCCAAATTTGGCTCTGATAAATCCAAACTGAGGTGCTTTAATTGCAAGCAATTAGGACACTTCAAACAAGAATGTCACCAATTGTCACTGATCCAAGCAATTCAGGAGTCTCGAGATTAGCTTTTAGTGGAGATAAGGAAGAAAGAAACAGAGGAAACAAACAACCTTGATTTCGAACATTGACTAAAGCGGAGAAGTAGAAGAGACTAAAGAAGAAATCAATCAAGTGATGGTTGCTGAGATTGTTGAAGAAAAGGAGAAGATGTTCAAATGTCAAGTTGAAGTAGCTAAGGAGGTAAAGGAAGATTGTGAGGAGCGTGTAAAGAAGGTTAAAGATGTTGACTTGAAGGTTGAGGTTATGATAGAGGGTCAAGATGAGAAGATACTAAATGTTGGAAGCTTGACTAAAGAGTAGAGGAAAGAGAAGATTGATTCTACAACCACTTTTGTGGAACACAAGAAGAGTACTCCGATGTATCAATACAAAAAGGCTTTGGTAGCAGAGAAAGTTGTGATGGGTCTTCCATATGAGGTAATACAAGATATGTGTTGTTCAGCATGCAAAATAAGGATTTTTGGTGTGAATAAAGCAAATCGTCTATTACTCGATAATGAAAAGGATTTAAAATGAATTAATGAAGAGCTTAAAATAAACGAGTCAAAATATTTTGTTAAATTAAATGAATGTTTAAAAGAAAATGAACAATTAAAAAGAATTGTCTTGGAAAGAAATGTTGAAATTAATACTTTAACTGAAAGGGTTACACTTGCTGAGTTTAAAACAAGTAAACTTCAGTCTAAGCTTAAAAAATGGACAATATCTAAGATGAAACATGATGATTTGTGCAAATCACAGAGGGGAGCTAGGGTTAAAACTGGTTTGGGTTATGAAACTACTGTGCTTTATCCTCTTCCTAGTACTTAAAGTTATTTACCTATGCCCATTCCACACCTTTCTAATGATTTGAATAAAAATGATACTAATAGTTTGACTACAGGTTTAGAAGGGGTGAACTCTAAGGAATTGCATGAGGAGTATGGTTTTGGACTGACTAGCTGGCTTGGATGCAATAGTCTTAATACAAGTAAAACCCATCATTCTATTTTAGACATAGCTCTAGCTTATGTTCTATTTTTGTTTCTAACAAATCTATCTCAGACATTGATATGACTTTGTTGCAGTAATGTTTCTATTTCTTCTTTAGATAATTTGAGATGTAATGTTGATTTTTGTTCTGATTTTGTTGATGATGTTGTGAATGATTATACAGTCAAGAGTAAAGAGAAAATTAAAAGTAACTATTTTGAAAAATTCTTTTCTCATCCCATTCCATCATTTAGCCCAATTAATATTTTATCAACAAATGAAAGGGTTATGTCATCATCATGTGCAAGTGGATGTGGTATAAGTACCACATGCACTTCTGATGAAAGTATTTCATCATCTTTAAATTATCATTCTTTTATAAATAAAACTAGACCTAGAGATATGTACGAGACTTATACACAATCAGTTTAAAATAATCATGTTAGGGGATTACTTTTAAAAGACTTTTTAGTTGTTGAGAAATGCATGGCATGTGTCGAAGGAGAACAACATAAGAAACCATATAAGCCAAACCTTGAAAATAACATTTCTAATCCCCTCGAGTTTTTACATACTGATTTGTTTGGCTCAATTAACGTTAAATCCAATGCTATGAAATACTTTTGTCTTGTCGTTACAGATGATTTTTCTAGGTATTCTTGGGTAAGATATCTAGACCATAAAGGAGAAGATGATGAGGAGCTATAGAAGTTGATTCTTTCTATTGAAATGATAAGCAAAAGGAAGGTTATGGCTATTTGAAATGACAATGGTACCTAGTTTCGAAATCAAATCTTTGATTCCTTATGTGCTGGCAAAGGTAATCTGAGATAGTTCAGTTCAATAATAACACCTCAACAGAATGATGTTGCTGAAAGGAAGAATCAAACCCTTACTGAAGCCGCTCATACTATGTTGATTGAGTCCTCTTTACTAATTATCTTCTGGGCAGAAGCGGTGAACTGTACTTTCCATGTTCTTAATAGGGTGCTAATCATCAACGACAAAATGAGGACTCGATATGTACTATTCCATAAAAGGATGTCTTTGATTGATTTCTTTTTTCCATTCGAATGCTCGAGTACTTTACTAAATACCCAGGCACAAAAGACGAAATTTGGTGTTGTGTGTGACGAGTGTTATTTCGTTGGCTACTCCCCCTCTCAGAAAGCTTATCGGGTGTATAAAAAGATAAACCATATTGTGCAAGAGTCTTTTTATGTTTATTGGTAGGAATCTATTTCCTCTGATCTTCGATCAGAACCTGCATGGTTCTTTGACTACAATACGGTTTTCGACTCATTTAATCTTCTAGTTTTTTCATGATGATGCATCTATCTCCAATGTCCAAACAAACATCATCCCTCCAGATCCATTACCTATCGTTCATCATATTCATCAAGCCCCTCCTAATTCATCACGTGACAATGCCATATGAGTTGACATTGCATCTTTCTCAACATCCTTTGACATTCCACCCCTACCTGTTTATGCATCTCTTCCCTGGTTACCTACCTCTACCTCATCTCAACCTGTCCTATCCATATCACTAATTGATTCTACTTAACAATCTTCCTCTCTATCATCTAACCATGAACAACCCATTAGCCTACCTTCTTCAAATACTTTACCCTTAACCACTAATTTCAAAACCATGAAAGACCACCCTATTATAATATTATAGGATCCATCACTGATGGAGTTTGGAGGCAGAGTCAATATGTTATGATTAATTTGTGCCGTTCTTTTGTTTTATATCTCAAATCATTCCAAAGAATGTCCATGCAGCTCTTCAAGATCCTTGACGGGTTAAATCAAAGCAATTGGAGCGACAACAGTTTCGGAAGCTCAAGGTGTGGATCCTAGTTGATCTCCCACCAAACAAATGCCTAATAGGCATGTAATGGATGCTCAAGAACAAACCCTATGACCATGGTATTGTGGTAAGAAACAAGTTTAGATTGGTGGTTTAGGGATTTGGTCATGAAGAAGGGTTTGATTACATAGAAGTCTTTACTCCTGTAGCCTATCTTGAAGCTATTCTGATTTTTCTAGCTCATGCCGCTAACAAGCAGTTTAATGTCTATTAGATGGATGTCAAATGTGCATTTCTATATGGAGACATTGATGAAGATATATATGTGTGTAAACCACTAGGGTTTGACGATCCAGACAATATCTTGCATCAGTTACGAGCCGCTAAAGTTTACAAGCTTGATAAGTCTCTCTATGGTCTTTATCATGCTTCTTGCATCTGTTACGAGACTCTAAAACAATATCTTTTGAGCAATGTTTTTTCTCGTGGCACCACTGATATGACTTTATTCAAGAAAGAAGTGGTTGATGAGATGCTAATTGTGTAGGTCTACGTGGATGACATTATTTTTGGCTCCACCAACCAAAGCTATGTTGGGAGTTTAAGGAGGTTATGCATAGTCGTTTAAAATTACCATGATGGGGGAGATATGCTTTTTACTTGGTTTACAGGTTAAACAAAAGCCAGAGGGAATTTCCATTCATTAGGAGAAGTACATCAAAGAAATTCTAAAGAAATTCAAGATGGATGATGCTTCTCCTAAACTCACACCATTCAATGCTCAAACATTCCTCACTCCAGATGAGAATGGGAAACCTGTTGATCCTTATCTATATAGATCTATGATCGATTCCCTTATGTATACAACAAGACGTCCCGAGATCACCCTTGCTGTAGGATACCGTGCTCGATACCAATATGCCCCGAAGGAGTCTCATGAAAAGACTGTAAAACGAATGTTTTGTTATCTTAAAGGCTCTTCTTATTTAGGGCTTTGGTATCCTTATGGTGGGAATTTTGATTTATAGGCTTATTGTAACAGTGATTCAAATGGTTGCAGGTTAAATAGAAAATCGATCACCGGAGGCTGTCAATACCTTGGAAATTATCTTGTATCATGGCAGAGCAAGAAACAAACAACTTTCTCTCTTTCCACGGGGGAGGCAGAGTACATTGCTGCTTGAAGCTCTTGTTCACAAGTGCTCTCGATACAACATCAGATGATTAACTACGGCATTAACTGTCTCTATACACCATTGTCAATGATAACAAGGCAGCCATTGGCATCGCATAGAATCCAATTCATCATTCCCGCATCAAACACATCGAGTCACAGATTCATGCAATCCGTGATATTCCCATTGACAATCATAATAAAAAAACGGATCTTTTCACTATAACAATTGATAAACCTTGTTTTTATGAATTGATCTCTATTTTATGATTAATATCATTATAAATCTTAATTTTTTTAAAACTATCTCATGTGCATATTGTTTATACTTCTTTTGCTGTTCTTTTTCTTTCTTTTTTTTATGCTCCATAGTCATTCATCATTTTACATTATTACATATAATATACATATAGGAAGGATAAAATGGTCTTTTTCACAAATCTCTTAATTTTAAGAGTTGCACAACTCTTAAAACATAGTATACAACATATAAAGCTTAGAACTCCTCCAAGCATCTTTGAAAGCGCCTAAGTCGATTTCAAATTTCAAATTTCAAATGAACCTTCAACTATGTTGAGTGTTGACCCTCTGCCTTCTTTTCCGCATCACAATCTCATAAACACATCTTTCTCTCAAGGCTTACTGATAGTTATCACCACTTTTTTAAAGTCGACCGATGGTTTTCGTCGGCTTCATCTACGCCGGAAACGACACTTAAAAAGCAAGTCCTCTCTCCCTCCTTTGGAACTAAGGCGAGTACAACTGCTGCTTCTGGTGCTATTGCCGATATACGCTCTCAGCAACTCTTCGGTTATTGTGTTTCAAAGAAGAACATGCTGAGGCGCTTCTTAGCAAGGTGAAATACCTGGATCCTAGAATTCGCCCAGGTTCAAAAGTTGTCATCGCTCTCAGCATGGTAATTTCGAGAAACTGTTTTCCATTTTATGTAAATTGATATATAATATTTGTTTGTTTTTTGCTACCATCTTAATGTTATAGTACTCGATTCTAGCTGAGTTAAGCAAGTGACACGTAACTAGACGCGCCAAACCACCCAGGGGACTATGAAGGTTGTTCATTATGTCTGTGTCAGCTATTCATCTTTGTTGGGTTTACCTGCATCTAAAAAATCATAAAGTGGCTAAAAATGTTATAACTACAGTTACATAGGTGTGTTATTATGTGACTGCATCTACTACCATTTTTTGTATCTTTTAGGATTCGTGGTAAAAAAGAATTTCAACTTAGCTGATAGCAATATTAGGTCAGGCCATTATCACGAGCTTAATATCAAGCTCATGAACACGTCACCGCTTCGAAAGGGTCCGATTTACAATTGGCATGTCCACGAGACGATCTGCACCACTTCGTGACTCATTTAGTTCCCACGTCCGGCTGGTTACCCATGCTCTCTTTTAAGTTTTTATGAATTCCTATTTTATATTTTTTTGTTACAATTCAAGTGCCTTTCCACGTCGTGATCAGTAGTTTTAATTACAAATTAAGTGCCTTTGCGAACTTCCAGCTGGTTATTTGTTTCTATGTATTTTGTCTTGAATGAATGAAGAAAGGGCATAGAGAAATTACAGAAACTTACGTTAAGTCTCTTACTACGTGAGTCTTTCATTGTTTCCTGGCTATAACTCGATTAGCCTTTAAGTGGAGATAAAAGGATCACGATTTCGCATTTCGGTGGTGTGTCTATATCCTTACTAGCAGTTGTTCCTCTCAAATACTACCGAAACCCACTTGGTCGAGTGTGGTTTATAACAACGTACCTCTGAATATAATTTGGTGTTTATTTAAAAAAAGTATGATTAATTTTTCTCTTTTTTTCCTTCTGTTTGCAGGTTTACTATTACGACTCTCCAATATTACATCATGTTTTTTTTAACACATGGCTTTGGATGCATGTTTGTTATGCTTTTATATTGATGCATCATGTGATTATATATATTAGAGTCCATAAACCTTGTCCTTTTGAACTTATTTTTCTATGTTAATGCATCATGTGATTAACATCTTATTTGTTTGTTCTTTGATGTTGTATTAAAACCATATAGGTATTATAAAATGACAAATGGAGAAGATACCCACCTTGCACCTTGTTCACAACAGTAAAACAAGAAGGGTGTACATGTATCATTTTGAAAAGTGGTATTTTAATTAATTACTTCACTTATTTTTTTGTGATAATATTCATTTAGTACCCGTATTTGAATCAAGTTCTTATACAAAATACGATGGTTATAAATTTAACACCGATTACTTTGAACGTGCAGGAATCTTTAACCACTCCTGTTTACAAACCAAGCTACTTCTGAATGCATTGGTTCAGGATTGTACTGAAGCTACTGCAATCCTGATTATAATTATACGACATCAATGATTACTTCTGGTGCTTTTATAATAGAAGAAAAGGTAAAAGTAGTTGTGTTTTTTGCTGAATGGTATCATTTATGTGCTAATTTAATGACTATGAAAACAAATATCTTGGCAGAGCATTTGATGTTGAGTCCTTTGTTAAACACCTACTCGCTCAGCTTGCTAGAAAACAGAAAATCATCAGAAAAGTGTATGATGTCACCAACCTGTCTGATCCTCTAATAATGTATGGCCGACAGACTCAAGAAGGTAATAAGACCTATGTTCATGTGAGCAAGTGGTGTGGTCTAAATATTAAACTTAAAGCAATCTTTTTTTACTTTGATTATCTTGTAGTGACCAGGATCTTGATTTCTATTTGTTTTGCTTCAACAAGTAGAGAACATGTTTATGTCATGTAACATGCATATGAATTGTTGAACCATATTATCTCAACACAAGTAATCCAGATTTAACACATTTATAGTACAACTATATATATAACAATCTTGTTAATCGTAAAATATTATAGATCATTTCTATAGTTTATATTTTTATAAGTTTTATTGAACATTTGCTGGAAAACTATATCAATTATAGGCCAGGTTTTATACATAAAGTCCTAAGGATAAATGTAATATCACATGCTATTGGTTCTGTTGCAAATGTGGATGTAATTATTATACTAATGAGAAGATGAAAATGTAACTATTTTTAAAAATTTGAGCAATTGATATGAAAAAGGGTTGCTTTGTTGCACGAAAACCGGAAAAATACTTGAACGTCATTTTCATTCTAACGATTTTCTCATAGTTAAAGAGTAAAATACAAACTTTGTTTATTATTTTACCAAAGGTCTTATACATAATTATGTTTTCTTAATAGTTAAGTTGTATCACATTTGGGTTTCTAAATGTTAAGCTTTTATAAGGTTGGTCTTGTGGACATAAAAAAAGCCTTATTATTTGATATAGGTTAAAGGATAAGTTTGTATGTAAAAATATTAAAATGATCACCAAAGTTATGTCAACTTCAAATGTTACTTGAACTTTAATGTTCTAATACAAATAAAAAAGCCCTGACATTGTGTAGGTATATTTACTACTAAGTTAATTATCAAGTTAACTTGTTGTGCCCGTCGCATCGCGCGGGTTCTCCACTAGTGTGTGTGTGTGTCTATATATATATATATATATATATATATATATATATATATAGGGGAGTGATCAAATAAAAACCATGTTTATAATTGAAAACCGTGAAAACCACCACTATCCAATCACATAATTTGTAATTGATTTAATTTTTTGATTGTTTAAAATATATTTGAGTAAACTTTAACCTTATTTTTTGAGG